>VXBU01000706.1:0-109815 GCA_013400315.1 Bombycilla garrulus | reverse complement strand
TCACCCGGCGGTTCATCGGCGACTACGAGCGGAACGCAGGTAGGCGGGCGGCGGCGCGGCTTTGCTGCCGCTGGGATGGAGGTTGGTTAGGGGGCACCGCGGGGCGAAGGGTGCGCGGCCTCGGTCGCTTTGCCGCCGGCGGGTGCCTCCCCTGAGGGTGCCTGGGCTGGGGGAGCGGGGTGCAAGCCCTGAGAGAGAGTGTACGAACCCCAGCGCTGAGCCGGGCCGCCGGTGGGAAGGGAAGAGCTCGTTCGCTTCCCCCGGGACTCTGGGCCGCCCGTCAGGTGCTGCCGACCGCCCAAACCCCCGGGGTTCCGCGGCTGCTGGCTCCCTGAGAGCCGCCTCCCTGCCCGCTCTGCTCGCAGCTCTCGGAAAGCGGCATGCCAGACAGAGCCACATGCGGTTTGTGGTCGCAGCAGCTGTAGAGATGGGTTGTACTGCAGGTCCCTGACAGAACTAGCTTTATGTGGTGAAAGTACCCCTTTTTTGAAGGAGTCTTTTAACTAAAACAAAAAACATTCTGTGAACGTACTGTTGTATTGCTCTTTGCGAACTGAGTGCCAGCAGCTACAGGGGGTAGGGAGGGCCAGTTTAAAGGGGAAAGCGGAGGGGTGAGTACAGTCTAAACTAATGCTGGTGTAAAATATACAGCCTTCTGTTGAGGAAATTACTTTAAAAAGCAAGAAAAACCCAAAAAAAAACCCAAAAAAAAAACCCCCAAAACACCCAACCAGCCCTGAAAATCTTACAGGCCAGCCCAACAGGGAGCTTCACTAAATTGTGGAAATACTAAATGACAAGAAAACCACTTTTCTATACAATGAAAACTGGTTGTTTTGCACTCTTGTGTTTATCATTCAAGATAAGACAGTCTTTAAGAGTGATTAAGTTCCAAGTTGCCTACCCAGCTTCAATACATGTCAATTCATGATTTAATCCCAGATTTCTAGTAATATCATAAATATTGTTAACACCCAAAAATATTATGAGTTTCTTGCTTCATGATTAGTGATATGACTTTCCCTACACAAGTAATGGGCAGCAGAAGCAACATTTGTCTGTAGAGTGGTGATTGTACTTGTGAACCTGTTGGTGTTCTTGTCAGGTAATCTCTACAGCAGGCACATCCAGGTAGATGGAGAGATGTTGGCCATCCAAGTGCAAGATACTCCAGGAGTTCAGGTGAGCTAGATGCAACCATGCTACCAGCCTTGCTTTAAATGTTTGTGTGCTTGCATCTCTCTGTGCAGCATCTTGTTATGGTCTTTCTGTAAAATATTTTGCTGTCTGTTTGAGAGTTTGCTGTTTTTTGTGGGAGAGGTGGTAACTTGTGTTTTAACCAGTCAAGCCATCTGTGTTGAGAGACTGTTTCAATGAATCATTTTTTTCATTGGAGGCCCATTACATTTGAGCCGAAATACTGAAGTGCCTCGTTCCTGTATACTGGGAACATTAGGCACAAACCCAGAAACAATTCAAACTGGTATATGTGAAATATGGTATATGAGAAAATAAATGTCATGATCACTGCCCAACTAGCTGCATAAATGTGTATGACAAAGTGAAGTCTGCTACGGTGTGGCTGTGCTCATTAGTGTGTCACAAGTTGAAGTTTTGAATGTATGGACCTGAGTAATGCTGGATTGTTGCCTTTTTGAACTGGGCAACACTCCAGGTCTAAATGCTTCCAGCTCATATCTTTGCTTCCCCAGACTTACTGTCTAGCCAGTTAATTTCCCATTCTGTGGAACTACAAAGTCTTTCCCTGCATGCAGAACTACTCAGGTCAATTTTCCATCTGAGTATAGCAAACTCCAGTGTTAAATTCCAGCTTTTTGCAGCTGAATCAACATCTGCATTTATTCACTATGCTCAGATTAAGTTCATACTTACTATGTGAAATCCAAATATGTCTGAAGCTGTAAAACGCTCTTTGGCTTTACAGACTCTTGAAGACAGGTTCCTTTAATCTTTTATGACTTCAGCTATCTAATTTGAGACCATTCATTTTTCAGATCCGTGAACACAGTCTGGATTGTAATGAGCAGCTGAACAGATGCATTCGCTGGGCAGATGCCCTGGTGATTGTCTTCTCCATCACTGACTATAAGAGCTTTGAACTACTCAGCCACCTTTACCATCATGTTCGACAGCTGCATCCAGGAAACATGGTCCCTGTCGTCATCGTGGCAAACAAAGCTGATCTCTTGCATATAAAAGAGGTGGAGCCTCAGCAGGGACTTCAGCTGGCCAATATGCTGGGCTGTACTTTCTATGAAGTATCTGTCAGTGAAAACTATAACAACGTCTTCAATGCCTTCCATCTCCTTTGTAAAGAAGTCAATAAACAGCAAATAACCAGCACCCCTGAGAGGAGGAGAACCTCTCTTATTCCTCGGCCAAAATCACCCAACATGCAGGATCTGAAGAGAAGGTTTAAGCAAGCTTTGTCTGCCAAAGTGAGGACTGTCACTTCTGTTTGACAGCACAGCCTTTGGTCTACCCAACGTTTAGCTTGAGATTGAAACCTGGGGTGTTTAACATTGGCACGTGTAGAATCCAAGGCATTGTGAAAAGAGGATGGTTTGAGTAGCCTTTTGCATGGTAGAAGTCTTTAAGCAGTTGCTTAAAAAAGGAACAGTATCAGATTAGAAAAGAAAAAAAACCCTAAAATCTCCTGGAGAAGTTCTAGGCTGTGACTTTCTGAACAAGTATTTTCATTTGGAAAGGGAACTTTTCAGTAAATGAAACAATTTGCCTTTTCCCCAGTTGGACAGATTTGGCTTTCATTTGTGCAGAAACAACCTTTATGCTGTAACTCAGCTTGAGCAGGGAAATGTTCTGAACTGCAGGTCCCTGTTCAGAAGTAACCACTTGAGATTTGTTCCCACATGGATGAAGGACAGCATGATGTAACTGGTTAATTTTATTGCACAGTAGAACTGTTTTTTTCTGTGTATTTTAAAACAAATAAGCAAACATCAAATGGTTCTGTAAAAATAAGTATAAAATAAGTGGACAGGACTGAGCATCAAGACTGTAAGCAATGGTCCTTTATTTTTTACTAGCCATGTTATTGCTGACACCTTGACCATACTCTTTATATGCAAAGCTGTTGTCCACAGGGTGTGAACATAGCTAATTACAAACAAGTCTTTTGCTTTCTTAAAGTACTTTCCCGACTAAATGATCCAACAGGGAGCTTCTGAGGAATGTGTGTGGAGTGATAGTCTATTTACAGATGCCATTCTAAGACCGTCCTTTTTTTTCTCTCTCCTGTGTGCAGTAGGCACAAAAAGAACAAAAGGTGTGAAGCATGGCTGGCTCCAGGCAATGAAGCCGATGGCTTGTTCTGAGCTGAGCCAGACTTTCTTCGTTCTTAAACACATGGCAGATTTATATAAATACTTAATTTTTTTTTAAAATATTGAGCCAGTGGGAGTTCAGAGCCTAAGGGCCTTATACACATGCACTTTAAAAAGCCAGTTGTGCTTTTGTTTAAACTGTAACTTATTTATTTTGTGTACAGTTGCTCCTCCTAGGGAGTGGACTTTTCATTCTTACTGCCTGGTACAATATTAAATTTTTGAATTGCGTGTTTCCTTGTGTGTTCCTTGGGGTAAGAAACAAGGAGTAACAACCAGTGAAATGTTGAGACAAAGTAAATAGCTTCCTTAAGGTAGTTAACGTACACTGCAGAAACAGCAAGGTGTCCTTTCTTGCCTACTGGTATTGCTTTATTAGCATAAACCACAGGGCTTTTGCTCTCACAAGTGCTTTGCAACCTTTTAAGAAATTCTTTTAAGCGAGGAACTGAGTAAGGCGAAGACCTTTCAAATTAAAATGGCATTCTTCATTTCCACTTGTCAAAAATACTTTGGTCTTTAGTGAGAAAGGAATGGTGTGAGGTAGGTCAAAATGTGGAAGAACGTGAATTCTAAGCAACTGCCACTTTCTTAAAAAAAAAAAACCCACCAATATTTATGTTTTGAGCTATATCACTAGTGAAGAACTTAAATTGCAAGTCTTCAACCACCTTTTTAATGTTTAAAGTAGCTTTACCAAAAGCCTTCCTGAGGAGGATGGTTGTGCTGGTATTAGGCTGATGGCCATACAGGCTCACACTGCTAGCACACAGCTGCAATCAGTGATGGAGGGCAACTTTTTTTTTTACCCGCTGATGATAATCTTTTGGACCATGAGTTATTATCCAAGTGACTTAGGACTGGATTTGCAAACAAAACTGAGCTTGCCCTTCCACTCTGGGCTTATACCAGATAATAGAAAAGTAAGTAAGTTTCCCAGTGGTAGCTCAATGTTTTCTCTTCTTTTTGCCTTTTGACTAGTGTTTGGTGTTGAAGGTCGAGGACTCGGACACTATTTGATGTGGTTGTGCACCTGCCCATGCAACATGGAACTGGCAGGAGCTCCCTGTGCTTTTCTCCAAGCACAGGGTCCATGTAGCTGCTACAGCTACTTCCTACAAATAACCTTACTATTGCACTAAGGCCACTGGAAAGACTCCACTGTACGTTTGGTCTATAAGTACTCAAGTATGAGATGCTGGCTGAGTTCCAGCATCAATTACCACCAGCTGTGGCCCCATGGACTGAGGAGATTCCTCCAAAGTGTGTGTGGGCCTGGAGAGCTAGTCTGTCTCAGTCAAAGGAGCTCCTCGACCCAGAGGGAAGTGCAAGATCACCAGGCTCTGCTTAGACTCATCCCCTGCCCTCCCAGTACAGTAGGTCTTTAGATGGCCAAGTCAGAGACCTGAGGGCATGTGATGAAGGGGAGGTGAGGGAGTGAAGACCACAACCAGCAGCCTCCATCAGCTCAGGAAAGCAGCAGCATCTCAGAGGTGTGAGGACCTGAGCTCAGCAGTGGCCACTGAACAGAGGCAAGCCTTTCTGCTACAAGCCGAGTGTAAGAAATGTTCTAGGACCAAGATAGGTCTAGATTCCTGGGGGAAATCAAATAATGCAAAAATAAAAGGGGTTACAGGAATATGCAGTTCTGGCATGTATAGCTCCGCACACTAGGAGAAAAGAGGAAGACAGATCAGGTTTGGCATTGTGAGAGCATTGCTTTATTATTACAGAATTTACAGAACAACCATATTTTAAGAACAATTGAACAGAATGACAGAAAAACCAAGAGAGCAGCTACTTGCTTTCCAGTTGCTCTATTCAAACTATTCCTTGAGCTTTTAGTATTGCAATCTCATAGCATTTCTCATTTTTTATAGCACAAAGTTTCATTCTATAGTCATTCTCATAAATTTCTCTTCCATAGAGGCGACATTGTCCATGCTTTATAATCAGTCCATTGTTTCCTTTCAGACACTCAAAACTGAACTTAAACCAAAATGCACCCTTTTCTGAAGACCATTATAAACATTAAGGAGAACTAATGCTGGCTAGTGAACAAAATTTAAAAAACTACTTCCCATTTAATATACTCCTTTGGCATAATAAAGAATTCTATAATAGAGTGAATATCACTTAATTTGACATTCTCATCTTGGTGTAAGCTGTAGTCGTAGCATTACTTGGATGAAGCAAGAGGATGCAGCTTTAGAGCTCCACCATTTTATGTTTCAATCTGGAAATCTTGGTACTATATGCAATTAAAATCTCTGTTGGCTACTGCTCATTTATCACACACCGTAGCAAAGTTTTATAAAGAAAAATTGTATAACTGAATTTGATTACAGCTCTTTCATGATAATAAATTAAAAATAAAAGCTGTTTTCTAATAATGGTGTTCAAAAATCTAGCTCAAGAATCAATCTGTGCTGTGGCCCCTTGAAAATGGGATCATACATTTTTTTTCCTTTTGTTCTTTCTTTATCTTTTTTAAATACATGTGAGAGGAGGATTCTTCTGGGGTTATCATCAAACCATCACAGCCCATATGGCCTCCTGCATGAATCTACAGAGAAGTGTGCCATCAGAAACTGTCTTTTCTTCTGGGACTCCAGGTGGAGAAACTACAGCAGGAAACGGAAAGCTGAGGGAGAAGCAGCCATGTAACCTGGCCCCTGAGCCTGGCTCTCTGCTTCCCTGCCTGTGCCAGGTAAATCAGGGTTGTGTTCCATGATCTCTCTGGAGTGAGGGACAAAGTAAGAGTAGAGGCTGTTAACATTGTTTAAGGCACACATTTTGCAAGGTAGCATGACAGGGGGTAGATTTTGTGAACCTCTCACTCCCTCAGCATTTCTCGCTAGCCACAAGCCCAGCTAAACCATCAGGAAAAACGGTACTGCTTGAGGAGTGCAAATTGTGTACCACCTGGTTCTCAGCTGCTCCTTTTCTAGGGAATTATTCCAAACAATCACCCTCACCATGCTGAGTGAGGCTGGGAGTGATTCAGCACTGCACAGTGCTATAGTCAAGGGGAGATTTGTTGTGGGACAGCTGGACCATTCTGAAGAGTTGCCCATGAGCTGCAGCTGTTCCCTTGCAGCCAGATACCCAGCTGTTTCACCTGGAGCTGTAATTGCAGCAGTTGACACATCAATTTTTGGAAGGCTATTGAGAAGGGTGGCAGAGCAGGGATTTGATGTTTCGAGGCAAGGCACTCACTCATCTTCTCCACAGCCTCCCCCATCAGATATGAGCGTCAGGCTGGAGATAGTCTGGGGCAAACAACAACTCAACAGCACTGTGCGGTGTCAGGAGTACAGAGGAGAGCACAATTACCTGAAGAAGGGAAACAAGAAGCAACAAGTCAAACTGAAATGGATTGAGACAGTACTAATGAGCCATAGATAGTAACTGCTTTGCCCATCTCTAGGCAGGCTGTCTGTTTCTGGTGTTTACTGACAGGGCAATACAACTTATCCGATGAAACTGTCTGTTCACTAATAACTGCAGTTAAATTGCTTTAAGGAGCATAATGACTGGTAGCATTGTATGCTTAATGAATGTGTGCTTTGACACATTTCTACCCACAACTTACCTGGTGATTTATTGTGACTGCAAGTGTATTTACTGCGAGGCACCCGCGGTTTCCTCTCCTATAGCACAGATTTGAGTGATGCCTGTTTCCTCTCAGTTGAAGGTAAAGTGAGCACCACAAAAATACCTGCTGCAGAGAGCCAGACTCCCTGTTCCAAAATGTCTTTTTCAGACCAGACACAGGTTGTTCTACACATCTGGCTCAACCTTGAGCACTGTCAGAGGTTATAACTTTGGTTTCTTCCAGTTTCTAATCCTAGGTGGGTCTGATGAATGAAACCATCGCTCACTACAACCATGATACTCATCCTGCTAGGTCCAGGTATTTGTTTTCCCTAAGTGAAAACCAGTACCTAATTATGTGATGTGAAAGCTTCTCTGTGGAGCAAAGCTATCACCCAGGGGTGAGTGTGTACACTCTTGCTATGAGGAGCTAAACCAGGGTCAAAACCATAGGGCACCGCTCTTACTGAGCCCCAAGTCTAGTAGTGGCTGTAGGGTCAGGATTGCAGGCAGGGATCTGGTGGCAGATTTAATCATACTAGCTCACTTGAAAATGAATTTGCTTCTTCAGCACAAAACCAAGGAGAGGAAGCATGAACATCAACAACAGTGTATGTCTGTGTATCCATCTACTGCAGCAGCTATCAAATGCCTTGTGCTGTCCATCATGTGGCTTAAGTATGTGGTAATGCTGCATTTCAACTTTTATTGTTGTTCTTTCTTTCATCTTTTCACTTCAGATACTGAAAAGATCCCTTCTGTATTGGTGATAGCCTCCCCCTCACTTCTCTTCCCTTGTCCTCCCACACAATCTGCAGCAAACTGACAATGATTGTTTCTTCTTTTATAAGCCTGAAAAACTCTCTGTAACTTGCAGATGCCAAAGGCTGACACTGTCTTACTTATATTACACGAGAATCAGACTATAGCACAGTATGTGCTCATCTTGTTATCATGCAGCTTAACTCTGAAAAACATGAAGGGACATGTTACCAAAGTTTTTTGAGTGTACAAGCCAAACAACAACAATAGCCACTGACAGACAAAAGAAATTTTTTCTTGGACTCCTACCACTGAACCCTCAGGGAATTTGTGCAACAAATAACAAGCCCAGAGAGAAAAATGAGATCTGGAACTTTAATGTCTCAGTAAGACACTTGAATACAGCAGAACTTCTCTCCTTTCCCTCCAGTATCTCCAAGGGCTTGTTGAGGGGGATGAACGTCAATGTTCTTTCATTTTTGCAGAGAAGAGGAGAATTGCCCAGATAAGTAATATCCATCTCTTCTCCAGGCAGCTGTCTTCAGGGCAGTCCTTTGCCGACCTTCTCCTTGTTTTGTACTCCATGCCTGTTTTGCACCATGCCTCTTTCATGTTCACCTGAAGGGCTATCCCCTCCTAGTGGCTGCCAAGGTGGAAGAGCCTGGAGCTTCCATCTTGACCCACTGACCTCCAATGGGAAGATTCCCCCAGCAAAGCAGAAGGCAGAGAAGGATGCAGCTAACATCTAAAGGTGTATCTAAAAGAGTTTATCAGTCTGCCTGCCTCAGCCACAATGCCATAGAAAGTTGTGGATGTTGGGAGAAGGGAGGGGGAAACATTCTCTCATGCTCTTTCTCCTTTATTACTCTCCTGATTAAAGCAGAAAAAGAGAAGTAATTTCTTCCTTCAAAAACAGGATACTTCTCTCTAGTGATGGGGAGCTATTTATCACCATCCAAAACCAAACGGTGAATAGGAAACACTGAATTCCTTTGTGATTCTCCATGAGAAATAAAATTGTCATTCACATTCAGATGCAGAGCAGCTCTGTGGATGGAAACATGTGTCTCTTACTCCACATTTAAATGTCATTTGCCTCAACTCCAAAGAGTTGCTGAAGTAATCAGTGCACCCTGTCAGTTTTTCTTCAATTATGTTACTCAATTTTTGTACTTACACATTTCTCTATTTTTCCAAGAGACAGTAATTAGTATAAATGTTAGTGCTTTGCTTGACTGGAATGGACTTGGAAGGCCAGTGTTTCCCTGAAGCCTGAACCTGACCCCTGAACAGCACAAAAAGGCTCTGTAAAACCCTGGCTTGAGTTAGATAAATGCCTGGCTTTTTGAAAAGAGAATAATCCTAAACAGGTGGTGCATATTCACAGCTATAGTGCAGAAATCCAGGTAAAGCCAACAAACTTACAAACTCTTTCTTTGTGAGAGACTTGCACAACTGCTTAGTTTCTTCTTTCTCTTCCTCCTCCCACCTCTCCCCCGAAGTTCTTTCAACTCTAACACAGTACATTTGGATAAAGGGCAAGATGCAGTAAAAGCTTAAAATGCTTTAGGAATCTGCCTCAGAGGGTGACCTGCTGCTAGGGTTAAGCCAAAGCAAAGCAACACCAGATCCCATGTCACCACTGTCAAGCCTTAAGTCCCTCTAGCAAGCCAGCCGAAAATCTCCCTGCATAGTTCTCAACCAACTTAGATGTTAACCCTCTGTTTATCTTTCAGGGTGTCTTACTACATTTTGTGTGTGGATTAACTTGTCCATCAGTGTGTCACAACTCAATTCCCCGCCAAGAGGGAAAATTTAATTTGCTATTTTGAGGAGATTAGCAGTAGACTAATGTGCAAGAAATGTGTTTTCAGATGAAAAACCTAACTTGCTAAAATGGTACTCCATCTTACAAAATACTGCTTGAGACTGCCTTACAAAGACAACTGAAAACACATGTCAAACTGAGGGGCTGCTCTGCCTTTGGTCGGCTCAATTTTGCTAATGATTTCTCACTAATCAAAACCGCCTTCCATAGGAATTGAAAACAAGATGTTTACAAGCCACACTGGAAACCAGAGTTATGTTTATGATGCAGCTGGTTACACAGCACTTTAGAGTTTTTGTATTACCCTGCGTATCTGCAGTACTCAACAGACACCTGATTGGTCTTCCACAATAAATGGTGACTTTCAACATCCCAGGTGCCACCAAAGCTCACCCATCCTCCTCCTCTCTCTCCTCCATTCAGATGACTGTTACATTCAGTTACTGTAGTCAAGTTCTGCTGCCAGAGAGGGGATGAGGCAAAGACCAGCCACATGGACATTACCGAAGCTTCACTGTGGGAACCATCCTCCTTCCAGGAGTCCAACAGCACATTCAAGGGATGCAGAGACTTGGGACTTCAGGCTACCTGCTTCAGGCTACTTAAGGTCTAGAGGTCAGGTATCTATCAGAGACACCTGGCCAGACACAGGAACAGTACAGCTGTATCCACATTAATTCATTTTGCTCCTCACCATTGCTAATTGGCGTGCGCGCAGGGTTACCACTGGTAAATCACTAGGTGGTACCCAGATTCCCGAGTATCCCTGCACCATGTCCCACAGATGGACTGCCAGGGACCCTGTGGCTTTTTGGACAGCAAATGTTTCTATTTATAAAGAATACAAAGAAACCAATCTTTTGAAATATGATGGAAGCTACTACAAGTTAATGCCAGTCTGTTCTGAACTCTTCAACCTGAGTTTGAACTTTTGTTGCTGACTATAGTGTGAAAAAAGACCCTTGGTGCCTGAATATTTGTTGCCTACAGATGTTTCACAGCAAATTCCTAACATCATTCCTGTCCATCTGGCCGTGGCTTTCTGTAGGTTTGGTACCAGTACTATAGGGAACACTATTTGATGAATTTTCTTAGTTTTTGTTTGGATAGGAAGTATATGCTTAGACCTGTTTTTACCTGGGTGCCAGGTTTGCGTGTTGCTACCAAATCCTTCACCATTTTGACCTCGGAGACTGACACTCCTCCAACCATAAAGATGATCAGAAGAGGATGATCACCAGGGTGAGGGCGATTCACCTGTAAAATGAAGAAAAACATTATTTGTACTTGCTTTATCCAGATTCAAACCTATGGATTATCAGTGATCAGCTCCCTAAGTGGCTAGAGGGAGAGCAAAGAGGAAGCTCAGACAGAAATATTCATGGAATGCTGTAGCAGCTGAGAGGGAAATTGAAGGGGATGATGCCCAATTAACTGTTTCCAGGTGAATAAAGTCTCCATGGATTCCACTGAAACCTATGGGAGTTTCTCCTGAACTTTCAGAGTTTCTCCTGAAGTCTGAGTTTCTCCCTCCATTCCTTCTTCATTACTTTCCTCCCTTTCCCAGGGAGGGAGGAGAGTACTTGGGTTTACTTTGGATGCAGATACACAGGAGATTTTAAGGAATGAGGGGTAAATTACTATCCAGTAGAAGCAAGGAGTCCAGCCTAAACATGCTAGAATCCCTGCCTGAGGTCAACATGGAAAAGAATTTTATGCAATGTGTTTTCACCGGTGCAGTGAATAATCTTTTACAATTCAGCCAATAAAAATAATTCAGGTCCATTATACTGTAAAATCAGTTTATAGCTTGTTTCAAATCAGAGATTTCAAAGTTTCTATGATTGCCTTGTAACTAATAGAGAGAAAATTTAGCTCCAAGAAAATACTTGTTTCATTTTTCCCCAATTATCTTTAAAATGGCACATCCCACTTCAGACTTTATAAAACTGGATTTTTAATTTTAAACTTGGAGGTGATGCTTTACATCAGTTTCCTCTTAACCACTTCCAGAAGTCTGATGACTTTGCTGTTTCCTAGCAAACTGTTTCCTTCTTGAGAAAACACACTCCTTTGACACTACCTTGATGCATTCTTTGGGAGAGATGTCAACAGAGCCCATGCAATTCCTCTTGTCACATGACCCTGGAGCATGAAACACTCCAAACAGCTCTGAAAAGCGACAAAATACTTTAATTCCTTTTTAGACCCTCTGCCTCCTCTCCTTGCATAAGTGTAGGCTTTTAACAGCATTCACTTGACAGAATGAAATGTGTCAACCCATGTTTGGGCAGAGCAGGGTTCTTTTGCTTTCCCCACCACAGCAGCTTGCTTTGATGCTTGTGGCTCCAGCTCCTGGGGGTACAGCTCTTCTTCCCCTCTTTACTGGGGCTTTCCTATATTTAGTCTTTTGGCACTTTTTCATCGTGCAGGTCTGTCAGGCTTTCTGCCTGGTAACCTTCAGCAAGGACTCTTCCTTCTGAAGCCAGCACAGGGAGATGCCATGCTCTCCCCAGGATAGCTGGCTTTGATTACATAGGGCTCCCTGTTCAATGCTGCTCCCCAGGCAAGGAGCTCTTGAATTCCTGAGGGTTTGAAAATAGTACAAAAGCCTTAGACAGATGTATGAGCGAGCTGAGGATTTGCATACTGGGAATGGTGTTGTGCAGCACCAGGAGCTGGACTTGATAATCCTTGTGGGTTCCTTCCAACTCAGAATATTCTGTGACTCTGGGATTCTACAATTCTTAATATCTTTCCTAGCAAAAAGCAACTCATAATAAACACGCATGGAGAATATTGGGCACATTGAAAGGACACCCAGTATAAGAATTGGAAAACATGAACTTTCAGGGTAATGCTAAAGAGAAAATGTCTTGACAAATCATTTCTTTCAGTCAAAATAAACCTAGATCCAAACACATGGTGCCTATATAAAACTTACTATTTTTTCAGAAGACTAAAGTTCAAACCACAAATTCCAGAAATGCATATTAAAAATACTATTAGGCATGCAAACTCTAAATTAAATTAAAACAGAAATGAAAGGGTCTTGGAATCTGTAATTTTGTTATGCTATGTGTTAAGTGTTTTGAAGGAAGACAATACTTTGGATACAAAATATTTGGCTGTGTTAAGAATGCAAGTTTCTGCCAATATTTTTTTCTTTTTTGTTTGATAATACAACCACCCAAGACTCTCTCTTTTGAAGGAACTGATTGTGTGTAGCTAAACACAACTCATTTTAGTGATACAGAAGAAGAACTGAAATGGATTGCAACAAAAGCAATGTGTATCTTCTGGGATCCTTCTACAGTTTGGTTGATTTGGGACATTTGCACTGCCTCTGAGTTTACTGTGAAATCTGAATTTTGCCAAAATCCCCACGTGAAATTCACTTTCAATTTAAAATCCCATATATTAAAAAAAAATAAATCAGAGAGCTGTCTCAGGCAATTAAAAAGATTAACTAAAAACCCCTCAAAACCATTATGTTGACATGAAATATTGACATGAAAGAGCCCAGAGGAAGGGGGGATGGTGCCCAGACCAGCAGAGGGTCCCGGCAGGACATCAGGGCCCTCTCCCCAGCACTGAGCTCACCGGGGTATGCTGAGGATGCTGGTGGTCAGAGGGCTCTTTGCTGGTGCACGTGTCTGTGTGGAGGAGAGAGAGAGAGGAGGAGGTGGTAAAACAGAGCGGCAGTGGTCAATAAAACTCTAAAACTGAAACAGGAAAGCACTGGAGGACAGATTTGTTCTCATGGCTCATGGCAGCTCACAAAACAGAGTGTTTTTCTGAGGAAAGTCAGCAAGAACGGTCGCTATTGTTCTGTAACTCACCCAACAAAAACAGTAGCACTGGTGATTCTGGTAGCTGTGACCAACCAGAAACCAACTAATTTAGCTCAATAACTAGAAAAAGGAAAACATATCAACCACCAGAAACTAGGCTGCTGCGTAGGGCACTTGGTATTACTGATAGCAAGTTTCTATCATCATAAAACACATGGTCTAGAGCAGCAATCGAAACAGGAGTCCTTGAGGCAAGGGGGCTTTTTTCTCCTTCACCATCCCTTAGCTTCAAAACAAATATATCTACCAGACAAACAACTTCTTGATGAGAGGTATCTTTAAAAGTATGTCTTGTCTTGAACTAACTTACCTGAGGCAATCACCAAAGCATTTTTATGTGACTTGGCATTTATATTCAGGCATTGGGAAAGAAATGAAAATAAGGAAGTTCACATAATAATTACTGTCTTGATGGTGTGATTGTGTCAAAAACACAGGCTGGTCAGACACTTATTCATGCAACAATTGAGCACATGCCAGCAAGCCAGCCTACAAACTAAGGGAGCAAGCATGAACCTATAGTTGTTAAGTATGCGATGATGGCTATGAAATGTTTATCCTACACGAAGTTCACTTGCTTATCTTTTAAATATTCCTTGTAGTAGGATATTTGTCTTACCAGGAAAGATGCACTTACAGGTACATATTGCCATAACTACTTATGTCTCTCTTTCACACACCCACACACCTTCTAAAAGGACACACTAGTCCTCAAAATAGTTAAAGGTGTCAAGGTCTCCATCTAACCATTTAGGCCTTCCGAAGTCCTTATAATCTTCATTTTTCTTTCTTTTTCTTTTTTTTTCACTTTTTAAGAATAAGCTATATTTCTCCTTAAAAATTTTGCAACAAACAAATACAATGAAATCAATAACATTGTGAGAATTACTGGTGAATTAAACCAATAATTAAAAAAATTACTTGGGTATACCAGACTGGTTACTTTGTTTGATAGTGCAATGTGCTTTTAATTCTACTGTTTTTGGAGTGGTGGCATAAATTTTTCAGTTCTGACACAAGAATGGAGATATATTGGGTCACTTTTTCTACACATATCCTCTGTTGTCTTAGGGCTTTATCATTAGCTGTGAAGAGCTGAGAATTTGAATTTAGGAACCTAACTGAATGTATTTTGGAAATCCATTTCAACTGTTGAAACAGATTCCTGAAAACAAGCACTGGATTTTAGGCTTACTTGGCTATGTGCTCCAAACTAGCCCTCTTTGAAATAAAAGAAAAATAACTTTGTTAGTCTGATACTGAGTTCTAGAATAGTACCAATACAACAGTCAAAACTATTTTTGTCACCTCACTTTAAATGCAAGTCTAGCAGGAATTTTCACAAAAGAGAAAAAAAAATTATTTTCTATTATCATAGAATCACGGAATCAAGTTTGAAGGAGTCTTTGTAGCTCATCTAGTTCACCTCCCTGCCCAAAGCAGGGCCAACTTCAAAATTATGTCAAGTTGCTCAGGGCTTTGTTTGGCCAACATTTGAATATCTCAGAGACGGAGAATTCTCTGGACTTAACCACTCTTACAGTTAGAATTTTTTCCTTCATTCAACTGGAACTTCCCTTGCTGCAGCCTGTGTCCACTGCCTCACACAGTGTGCTGATGTCTCTTCCATGGGGAGAGGCGGTGGTGGTAAAACTGAAAGAAAAACGCCGGGCACAGTACTGAATGTACTGTACTCATATCCATAGTATTGATGTGGTTTGATGTGAATTTAGGGTTGTTTTCAACGGAGAATTCAGGCTATGCAGAAAGGCAAGGCTGAATGTAATCAATGCTGGCTACTCCACACTTCAACTCTGTAAATATTTAGCAGACATTTAGCATAGGCTAATTTGTAAGGCAGAGTAAATTCTTGTAGAATGACAGTCTTAAAACATGCTAAGAGGATCCACAAAGAAATTTCTAACTTATGGGCTTCCTTCCTCCCCACTACTGTACAAGTTGAACCATACCAAATTATAGAAAAGGAATTGAACAGGGAGCTCCTCCTTCATCCCCTGTGAGACCAGATTGTTCATGCTTCTCTCCTACCTGGGACTGCTGAGTGTCCTTAAAGTCCTTTGATGAGGTGCCACCTGGAATGCCCTTTGGAACACCAGGTAGGTAATATGAACTGACACTCACTTATCAATTTGTTAGTTGGGTGTCTCTGAAGAGCTCTAAAAGCTATGTCAGTTAGGACTTCCTTTTAGCAGAGGCACATTGCCTCTTCCCAGATATATCATCCTTATTTTGGTGTCCACCATCACCCTTATTTAGCTGTTCAGTCTGCTCCATTCCTCTTGTTTTGTTCAGCAGGTGCTACCTGTCTGCACTGTACCTGCAATGTGGTGCCTCAAGCTGTTCCCAGCCCCCCTTCAAGGATTTAACTCTCCTAACCTCCCCTTAAGTTCTGCTGAACAGTATAATAAAATCAGCTACTGCTGCATGATGTTCTGATCTCAGAAAAATCTCACAGGTGAGCTTGGGAAGGCTGGTTTACCTTCATGAACATGCTGAATCCAGTTTTAAGGAGATCAGTGAGGCCTGATGAAATATGCTCGATATCAACAGGATCGGGCCGATCAGGATTACAGATCTCTTCCACTACCTGTTTCAGCAGAGGTTTGTAAGAAGCCTGCACAGAGAGAATAATACATTGTGAGTAAACATGTTTAGACTCAGTGCAACCACGATTCTAAATAGTCTGTTTCTATTAAAGGTTACAGAAACAATTATCCAAGAAACGAAAGCATTCAGAGAGGTTGTGACCTTGACTGCAGATGGTGTGCACCAGCACAACATTAGACTGAAAAGACTGGAAGAGAGGCACACATTTACTCTGCCCCATGTGTATTGTATCAGTAAAGAGGGACAAGGAAGATGGGGGGACTTTTACTTTCTCTGGAATCTTTTTGGAGGTAATACAGAAATGGATAACCATACGGATGAGACTCTGTTGCCCATTGTGCACACAGATCTCATTCCCTTTCTAATGATTTTACAAACATCTAAACAGGGATGGGGTTTTTTCTAATTGATCGCTCCTGCCTTATTCCAAGTGTCATGTCCCCACTGGAGTCTGGATACCAGCAGGGAAGGGAAGAGGCCAACTTGCCTGTTGGTCCCTCATGGGATAGCAGAGTTAAGAAACCCCTGTTAGTCCTTTAGCTTCCATGGCCATGGCTCTCCACATAATATTTCCACCTGTGAAAAACTTTTGAAAAAACAGGCCAAATAACCCCACTGTTACCATGAATGTCAGAGCTTCAGAGAAGTTAGGGGCTAGGAGAAGTGGAAAATGTAAAGGTACAAATGGCCAATATGCTGGAAGGTCTACTCTCAAAGGATCAACCTTGTATCCTCTTCAGGATGCACAAACCCAGGCTGAATACAAAGTAGTAGCCTAATAATCTCCACATTCCAATACCAAGGTTTAAACCACTCTGACATGCTGAAAAAAATTTTAAAATAAAACTTTTAGAAACCAATGGAAAGATCTTTAATGAAAATTCAAGCTTATTTGGTTTACAGACAGAGCTTTGTTTTACTGCTTTTAACTTTGCCCAAACTGCAACAGAACAATGATCTTTCCAGAAAGTGCAACCGTCTTAGAAAATGAGCAGCTTTAAAATTAGCACACTTATTTGTCTTTGGGACTACCCCAGGTATATATCATCCCTTAGATTACTTAGGAGAATCAAGTGCAACATCATTAATTTTGCAAAGATGATATCTACAAGAGACATCTTGCAAGATAATAGTAAAAATGGATGGAAAATAAAACACAAACCACTTGGCTTGACACTAAAATTTTCTGGAGTCATTAAAGAAATGTTTTTCATCCAACACTTTACAGTGAGAAACAAAGCTTACAGTTTTAAAATATAACCTGTCAACAAAGATTTATACAACTCATCTAGTTCTTCTCACAACATGTGCATAATTTTTAGTTGAGCCAACAAAGCAAATGACAGCAGACATGAGCTGCAGGATCTTTTAGAACATGTCAAGATTTCTGTCAAATCTAGTCACGCAATAAACAACGGTTTGAAAATACACATGCAGGCATGAAGTCCCATTTATAAAAATCTGTTTAATATCTTCATAGATGAAGAACAGAAAAACATACGGAATGAAATATTTTTGGAGCAGAGATCAAATCATAGTTTAAAGAGAGGCTTACTCCACAAAATTAAAGGAAAAAGATCATCTGACTGAAATGAAAAATATCATTCAGACAAAACCATGTACTCAAAAGACATCAAAAATGTGCTATGATTTTGCATGTCTGAATTTTCAGCAGCAGAACTCAGTGTCCTTCAAAACAACCCAGTCAGACTACACAGATACTAAAATACAGATAGTATTATCACCTGCCTTTTTAAAGTATAACGGTTTCAAATATTTTTTTTAAAAATCTTTTATGACTTGAAATTAATCTACTATATTTTTAGGGATATTTTTTGTACAACTCCCAACAGCTGCATTGGTTTCTATCTCATATAATAAAACTTTTAGCAATGTTAAATTTTGGCAGGCACAAATTTGTTTAAAATAGCAGTTGAAACCCTCAATAGCTATGGGACACACTGCATACAAGACTATAAAGGGGAGAAGAGAGATAAACACAGAGAAAAAGAGACAGAATGAGAAAAGGAGAGTGAGGAATGGAAGAAGGAATGGAGGAAGGGAAGGAGGAAAGCAGAAATATACCTATATCAAGATGAAAGTAGTTTCAGTAACAGGCAAAATTCTGCTCTTGCATGGAATGTTCACTACATGAACTGGTTTGATAACCTGATGAAAACATTTATCCTTTTATGGAAGACATACAAACTACAATGCTACAAGAAGTCCTTCTAAGAGGCTATCCAATTCCAAGTTACTTATCCATAGAAACCTTCTTATGAGTCTTAAGAAGAAATGGAGGCTTCCCAGTTTTTAACAGACCAAGTGAGAAAGCATGTGGGGGCTAAACCCATTCCATAGCACTAAGCAGGTTTGGTAATGAATGAGGTCACAGGACAGGCACTACTTCTGAGGAGCTAAACTGACAGCACACAACACCTGCCAGTCAAAAGACAGGTCCATTTCTAGAGCGCTGTAGTATCATGGACAATGACGTACTGCCTGCTTATTTCTACTATTATAAATCTCCTGGACTTCCCTCAACAGAAGATTTGTCCTACTCAAGCAAACAGATCCCTTGCATGGCTAGATTAAGAGGCTGCAACTTGTTAATATATCCCTTGCTATGTTCCAGCACTTATCCCTAAGCAAGCAAAGTGGATTATATCCAAAGGACATACTGATGCTAATTACACTTCCAGGAAACTTCTCTTATCATCTCACTGCCCCTGCACTGAACTGTATTAAATTTCTAACAATTTTCCCCATTTTGGACACTAAACTGGTCCAAACTACTAGAAGAATTCAGGATCAGATTTTCTACACCTTAGAGTTCCAGCAACATTTTGCAACACTCATGTTCTTACAAAGCAATGCTTAATTTCAACTACATCTCTACAGCACTGTTAGGAGTTTGGAAGGGTTTTTTTTCTGGCTCAAGGTTAGAATAATGTTTTATGATCTCTCTCTAAATCACTGCCTTCTGCTGTAAAACTCTATTTTTACTGGAAAAGGTCTTAAGAGGAGACAGAGAGAAGGAAAACCACTGTCTATTAGTCCTGATAACCTAAAGCAGTACTGTAGATCATGGGTTCCTATTTCAGAAACAGAAGCTGCATTTGTCACCTATTTACAATTAGGTTTGTCTCTCATGCTTATAGGGACCGGAGAGAAAATACAAGAATATAGTTGCTGTATGGATGCAGACATCCTGCTTCACTCTGCCTTGAGCGGTCTAAGTCAAGAGCCATCTTGACCTAGCCCTGCCTTTCACAGGCACTCATCTCATTCCATAGTGCTGCAGAGCAAAGCCCAAACTTCTTCCCCAGAGCTGACATTGATATGCATATGCCTGAGTCTAGACAAAGAACTTGAGGACGTTTTTGATGACTAGGTCAATTATAAAATCTATACTTAAGTATCTTCTTCATGGGCAGAATGTGCATAGGATTAGCACATCCACAAAATTAGCGCTCTAAGTTTGACAGCATGCTAGAGACATAACAAACACAGGGAAAAGAAAGCTACACTTGCCTGGTGGTTGTGGCTGCCTGGATTATATATGGAATTAAACTGTTTCATGTGCATTCGGACTCTGGCAATATCCCTGAGGGACTGAAAGATACCATCCACTGCATCTGTGGCTTTCTGAGATGTCAGGTTCAGTGATGAGTCACAGCCTAAAGAAATAAAGAAACACAGAGCTAAATGAGAGAAAAATATTCATGTGTTTTGATAATAAACAGTAGGAAAAGGATAACTGGAAGTAAATTTTAAATTATTTTCATTGTGTTACATTCTAGAAACTCAGGCACTTGCTAGACAGCATGTCCCCAGCATGGCACAAGTCTCTGCAGATAAGCAAGAAGGCAAAAATTCTGGACAGCAGGCAAGGTGAAGGGCGTCTCTGTAAGCTTGATCACACAGCTTTTTGATCACACAGCACAGAGTACGTTTTGCTTTTCACAGCAAACAGAAGTTTCCATGCTAGCAGCCCCAAAGAAGAGCCCCCTGTTATGTGGAAAGGAGCCAGCTGGTTAGCTGGTCTGCTTGGGTAAACAGCCATGAAGAAGGGAACAGCTCTTCCCTGGCTGGCAGCCTGCTGACTCCAAAAAACATTTCCTACCTTTGCGACAAGAAAAATGGAGGCGTCTCTGCTAAATACAGCAGAAATGTCAGCAGGAAAGAGCTGCATTATCACAAAAGAAAGTTCTCATTCCTCAAAGTGGCAGAGTTACTACTTCTAATTTATTTTTCCAATGCACTTCTGCTAAGGTATAATACTTACCTTCCACTAAGGCTAAATTCCAATTAGAGGACCACCTAAAATGTCCCTCTGGGTGGCCAGACAATGCCTTGGAAAAAAGAAATTCTTAGTTTTGGCTCCATCCCCCTCACCACAGGACCTATATTGCCCAGAAGCATTGAAGGAAATGCTTTCTCGGCTCCACTGCTGATGAGAATTAGCCAAGTGAGAGCTAAGTGGATCAGCTGATATTTCTATTGGCTAGTCAGCACAGTTCTACTCCTCCTGCTATCTGTGCCTGCCTCTCTTCTCACTTCATCCCTGTGGCAGAAAATCCATCACAAAATAACCCTTCTTGCCACATGCTCACACCAACACACTTACTCCTGCTTATTCCTATTGTGTTCTCCAGGAATGCTGCTGTAGTGGCTTCTGTGTCCATCCTCCAGATCAGAAACCAATCCTGCACTAGCAAACCTCTATGTCTATGCAGAGCCCTGCTGAGAGGGCAGCTTGCACTGTGCTGCACCCATGGAGCCTGGCACTGAAAACAGGCACCCAGACTGTCAAGAAGGCACCTGGATTTTTGGGTAGGAGATTCCTGAACAAACTTTCCTCTGTAACTGACAAAGGACAGAATCCTTATGCATTAAAAAAAAAAACAAACAACAACACAATAAAAAAAGTGGTAAGTTGTGGCAGTCACAGAGCCCTCTGAAATGCTTCCTCCCTGGCGAGCTCTCCCCTAGATAAGAATTGCTTAGTTATGGTGACTGGACCAAAAGACTCTTTTCCTGCCTCGGGACCCCTCATTATCTCTGTGCAAACCATTGGATATTTCACTTCAGTCTTCCCTTGACCATGTACTATTGGCCCTTTTCCCAATCCTTACCTACTCTATAAAAACCCCTGCTTCTGCCCAGTTTGGCAGAAGTTGTCACTGGATCTCCCTTTGCAGAAGCTGCCAATAAAGGACACCTGTGGAACCACCACACAGCTCTTCTCATCTCTTGTCCCTGAGTGGGCTGGGGTACCTTGCAAGCTAAGCTGGAAATCACTAAGACCTGAAATCATGAAAAGAGCTGCTGCCTGAAGCCTCAGGCCTTGCTTCCATTGGTACCCTGTGGCTGGGATACTGCCTGAGATTCCCTGGACAAGCTGTTCCTTTGGGGACCCTTATCCCTTGTGGCAGCTGGGGTCATACAGACCCCTGGCCCAGCCCGCATTAGTAAGTTCAAAATGTACAGGGAATATTTGACAGTGAATCTGAATTACTTTCATACCTTTGTGTTCTGCACAGTAAAAAATATATACAATATAAATGCGTACACATACTTACAGGGTTCTGAAACTATTCCTACAAGCTGGTGATTAGACACTGAGCTTTCATTTGTCTGATTATTGTTTGTTGAGGAGAGGTGTGGTGTTGGATTGCTATGTACAAAGACAATGGGACGGGGCTGTTGGACATAACTCCTTGAGCTTTTATTTCAGCATCAGTTTCATTACAAGGTGAGACACAAAAGATGTTGAGAGCTCATGCCATAACAACAGCAGCCAAAATTCTCTAGGTTACAAGGCCTTTTAAAAAACTTTTTAGCCAATAGAATAATGATAGAGCTGACAAGCATATGCTTAAGTCAAATAGTAAAGTTGCATGTACATCTCATCGTAAACAATGCTTGCTTGTAATAGCTTAAAAACAACGAATAAAGTGTCATTCTTAAACTTGTATATTTGTATTACCTTGCTTACCACACTTCCTAATGCCTATCTCTTACACTGCTCACTAACACAGTCTTATTCTTTCTTGTCCTTAGATCTTCAGCATTCTTGCATTCCTCCTGAGATTTGCCTTCACACAGCTTTCTGGGAGTTTTCTGCCTTCTCTATTTCCCACAATAGATTTATACATTTTCTATTTCCCACACTGTGGGAGCATTGGTGCACTGGGTGTGCTCAGCTGTGCCTTACACCAAACCAAAAGTGTATCTCGAAGAGCACCGAAGCAGGGAGGGGCCAATATCCATTTCCAGTCTCCATGTCAGAGTGCTGTGCTGGACCCAGTTTGGGACCCCAAGATGGCACTGGGAGTTGAAGATCCAGTCTGGCTGTTTGTGGCTGGCCCAACAGAAGGAAAAGAGGTGTACTTTCAAAGTTTCTCTAAAATGTGCCTTCCTTGGGATTTTCCATCAAGAAATTTCATGTATGAGAAAACAAGAGACATCTATTTCCAGCCTGACATCCAGTACTTCTTTTTTAAGCGTAAATTAAAAAAAAAAAAACGTTGTCTTTACAATGCCTTATTGTTGAAATTAAAATCTCTGAAGACTGCTGTCTACCTGTTGCACTGCACTAGGGTTATAGAGGGGAGCCAGGTTTCTTTCCAGCCTGGAGAACAACAGAAGCTTGTTCTTTGCAAGTGGCAGGCAGCTACAAATCACCTCCCGTTCACACCTTCCCGGCAAATGGGGCTCTGCAGCATATGGAGAGCAGAACACAATCCCTCTTCTCTGCTAGCTTCAGGCTACCAAGAAATCTGCTCCTTTTACAACAGTGAAGAGGTGGAATACATTAGCTGCTGCACAGCTCATGTACTAATTAAAATAAAACTTCCTGTTACTGTTTCTTCTTGGGAAGTTAAATGCCAATTGGAGAGCATGCTGAATGAATTCCTTTGAATCCCAAGCCCTATTATATAACGGAAAAGCCATCTAAATAAAATTTGGGGATTTCCTGTTGGACTTGAAGAAGCCCAGTTGGGGAGAAAAAGAAAATCACCGCTAACCTGCAGAGGACTTAAGATTTTAAAGAACATAACCCTATTCTGCAGTAAGTGGTGTCCTTCCTCACTATGTGGATATTGTTTCTGTTCTTCTCCTATCCAGTTGTGTCAAATTTGAGGAAAATGAGTTTGTCAGGAGCTGCATTCAGTGCCTACCAGGATGAGACTTCTAAACTTTTTCATGAGATAAAGTACATCTCCTCTTAAGCAAGACATCTGCATAACCATTAGTGCCACAATTAATCCATTTTCACAAGAAGTTTGAAAAAAGAAGAATGAATGGAGATGCTGTTTTCTACAGTATTAGTGACCCAGGAACCAAACAGGACCAGCTTTTCCATTGATTTCTGAAACTGGAAGGAAAATGCTTTAACAAAAGGACATGGGCACTGTGAACCCATGAGATTTATAATTATAGAGCAGCACGTGATTGATTATCTTCCCTCTACCTCCAAAAAATGTAACAAATGAGAATTTCAGAATTTCAGGAAACCTTTCACTGTGCTTAGTCTCTTTTGGTACACATAAAGGCATTATAAACAAACATATTCTTTCTCTACAGCAGTATGATAATATAAATATTTTCTGAAGGACTTTGACAATTCAAAGACATCACTAGGCCTATGATTCTTACAAAATTAAAAGTTTAGTAAGGCTGAAAGTTTACCACTCCACTCTGTTTTATTGGTATTAACTTCAGCTCTCTCTATGTTAGGCTCTCTCTATATCCCTTTTACAGAAAGAAACCAATGTAAACCCTGCAAACCCTGGACCAGAGCCAGCAGAGTAGTCAAGCCTTTTCAGAGGCACACATTGAATCATGGGCTAAGCCAGAAAACTTTGAGGGAGAGAAAATCCTGCATCAGGATTTCATTATGCTGGATTTCATTATTTTCTAGATATGAAGAGTTAATATGCTTGTCAGCAAAAGATGGAAGAACAAGAGAGAGAAAGGGTTCCTTGAAGGTCAGAACTCAAAATACAGCACTATGACATTAAATTAATTAAAATCTTCTATGTTTATACTTTAGGTGATAGAGAGCATAACAATGCTATCATCTAAAAGTATAAAAATGCTTCTTTTTCTAGCAGATAAATCTAAGGACCTACATATGCAGAGCCATGTTTTACAGTAGTTTTGGTATATTTGTGCATTAAGACTTTTTATGCAAAAGTACACTTGTACAGCGACACAGAGCACTGCTGGTTTTTGCAGGGTAAAAAAAGTGTAAAACCCAAAACTAGGATGGAATTTGTATAATTCTCCTGTCACTTTTCTTCCCTATGGATTCTGCCATGCATTTGAACCTTTATTCTTGAATCTGATTTGTACTGAATTGTCTGATGCTCTCTGATGAATATAAAAATTGGAGCTGCTAAGCGAGTGTGACATTGTGGGACATGGAAGGACAGGCCAGAACACAAGAAATCTGTCATTTCCCTATGGTTGCCTTAGCAGAAGGCGAAAAATTGTAATTGATTCCATTTTAGCTTGGGAGGTTTCAGAAGAAAGGTGTGTTTACAGCCCTTGAGAAGACAGTGTCCAGAAGGGACAGACACAGTGGTGCCTGTGACAGCTTCCCTGCAGCTCATCCATCCCTGGGGCTTGGAGAGGGTCCTGCTCTGTGCTCTGCATCCCCAGCCAGAGCATATGTGGTGCTGGATGGACAGCGAGGTCTATGCTGCTGGTGGTTCACATCATAAAAAATAACATGTCCATTTTGCTGAAGCCCTGGCAAAGCAGTGTATTGGTGCCGCTGGCAGAGAGGGGAAGGAGCTCATCAGCTGGGGAAGGGCAGGCACAGACCTACAGAGATAACCTGTCGCTATCGACAGCCTTGGGATGCTCTTTTCCCATCTCCTACCAGCAACCATAGCAGATTCCTCAGGTATCACCCCAATTCAATCCCTTTTCTCACCTTCCCTCTGTCTTCTGGAATGGCTCCTTGCCCCAGTCAAGCCTCAGCCCTTTGTGGCTTTGGGAGGCTGAACTCAGCTTGGACCACATGGCTGTAAAACCACTCCAATCCCACAAAGGGCAAGTTATTTTTGCACCAGAAGTGAAGAGACCCAAACTCTTCCAAGGTGTCCAAGAGTTTAGCATCACTGCCAGACTGGGAATTTCGGATTTCCCAGTCCTGGACTTGACCCTTCCGCCAGTCCACACAGCACTGAATCACAGAATCATAAAATATTAGGGGGATGAAATGGATCTAAAGATCATCTAGTTCCAACTGCCCTGCCATAGGCAAGGACACCTTTCACTAGACCAGGATGTACAAGACCTTATCCAACCTGTCCTTGAACACTGTTGGGGGTGGGGCATCCACAGCTTCCATGGCCAACCTGTTTCAGTGTCTAACCACACTCACAGTAAAAAAATTCATTCAAATACCTAACTTAAATTTCCCCTCTTTCTTTTTGTACCTGCTACTTTTTGTCCTATCACTGCAGTTACTGACTGAAGAAGGAAGCCTTCCATGGCTTCCTTGTAGGCCCTCTTCGTATTCTGAAAGGTTGCTATGAGGTCTCCACACAACTTTCTCTTCTCCAGGCTGAACACCTCCAGCTTTCTCAGCCTGTCCTCACAGACAGGGCAGCTGCCCCAGTCCCTTCATCAGCTCTGTGGCTCTCTTATGGATTTGTTTCAACAGTTCCATATCATTCTTATGTTGCGGATCCCAGAGCTGGATGCAGCACTCCAGGAGAGGTCCCACAGAAAAGATAGAGAGCAGGAGGAAAGCACAGAATAGCAGCATATAGGAAAAACTTTAGAAAAAGGAAAAAATGTATACAATATCAAAAAAATCAAAGTTCTGTGTTTCTATATACTTAATTTATGATCTGGCTGGCACATAGAGAATGAAAACAGTGATGTGTTTTGGGGCAGTCACCAGCACCATTCAGTGCAAGTGATAGTATGGATCTAGTGTATATGACAGGAGGAGAATGCATCTGATCCACTTCCAAGGAAACTGCAGAAGCCAGCATTGTGACCGACAAAGATGCAATTTTTAGTTTTATTCTCATCACAACAAACATTTCCCATTTGAAAGAAAAGCCCAGGATGTTTTTTTTAAGAGTTAACTAAATTTAGAATACTATCTATCTCTGCTTCAGCTTTTAAATACGCATCTACACTTTAGCAGTGCTGAGCATCCAGGGATTGCACATGTATGTCTCCAAGGGCATTTCAGCACATTATCTGATTTTATTGTTCAGGGACACATCCTGCAAGCTCTGAAGTTCCCTGAGTAGTTCACTGTGCTTGGAAAGGTTGTTTTTGGCACCAAGTCTTTGAACCCTCTACTGGAACACGCAGCCCACGTGGATAAAGTACTTTGCCGGATCTCAAGCGCTAAAGCTGCACATGTAAAAATCTGGTCACTTACCTGCATGATTAAATATGGATTTAAGAGCTACCTTAGGAGAATAATTTATTTTTTTTTAATTTTGGCCTTAATATCTGTCATTTGGATGTTCCTGTTCTACAGGAATATTTTATTGCCTTCTTGCCAAAATCTAACAGCACAACGTGTAATACAAACTTTTATGAAGCACTGCAAGCTTGGTACTGCTGGTTCTCATGTTACACGAAATTTAAGCTGTCAATTCATTGAACAATTACAGGGAGAAATTACAGGAAGTTACTACAATAAATTACATGAATTAATTGCAGGAGGAATTTAAGTTAGGCTCAGATGTGCTTTCTGAAGGAAATTAAAGCAACAAATTCATTAGGGAACCATTCAGTTGCTCACTCAAGCCGACCATATCTTAATTAAAAAACCATAGATGCTAATAAAGCTATGTGAAATGCTCTGTAAGTTCAATAAGGCCTCCCAACAATGTTCTTGCAAGAACTCAGTAAAACTCCAGGTTTTACTAAACAATATAGAGCTTTATGAACATACCCCTGCAGGACCCACATGACCAAAAATTGCATCTTTTGCAAATTATTCTCAGATACCCTTTTTTTTGTCTTCAGGCTGGTGGCTGCACCATAGCAAGGACTGATTTTTAACCCCATCAAGGACGTCCTTTCCATTCAGGTGGGGCATTAGCCAATAACTTTTAGTGATGCTATAAAGTTTCACCCTCGGATCCACTGCCTCCCACCTTTGCTCACAAGGTACTCCAAGAGGTACCACGTGTGTGAAGGACAAAGGAAGAGTGATGAGGTTTGTGTCCAGGTAGCAACAGGTAAGGCAGTCAGTACCACCAGTGCACCAGCTGCCTTGACCACCCACGGGAGTCTAGATGTTTGACCCACTTGTATTCAAAAGGGAACATCTGGAAAACATGGCAAGATCTGTAAATGTCCTTACTTTTAAAAAAACCCTTTTCTTCTTTATGTTGATTTAAATGAATAATACTTTTAAAACAATATCAAAGTAAAATAAGTATTTCAGTATTTTTATTTGATTTTTCCATATATTTTTTTCTTGGACAATGAAAATTAATACAGTCAATGTTTTTACCAGTCCAATTAATTTCTGTATTCCTCAAGCTGCCAAATCAGGCTTGCAGATTGGACATAGCTGGAAAATGCTTCCTTCTGAAAACAATGGCCATACCTAGAATTTGTAAAGATGCAGGAAACTGTTTTAACTCATGGATCTAAGAATGATGATAATGCAGAAATGTCCAGGAGACATTTTCTTTCCCAATTTAAGTTCTGAGCCAAACTCACAGGGCTCACAGTATCCATGAACTCGTGTAGGGAGCTTTATTCAATAACGTAAATGTATAAAAACATAAGACCACAATTAAAATTAATTATTGTAATCTATTTATCACCTACCAAAACAAAACAATACTTTTAAGAGAAAGACAAAAATAATCACATTCTAATGCTACGTATTATTATCTTTTCCAGAAGGTCACTTCACGCAGTATACTACAGCACAGGTGAAAAGCCATCTGAAAACTGACAAAGACAATGGGCACCTAGGTTGCATTCAATGGGCAATATTTAATGACAGAAAAAAATGATAGATTACAATAATTGTGATTTAGACTTAGCTACTGTCTAAGTCTAAATACTATACTGCTATTGCCTAAATAAAAACTGAACTCCAGGCTCAGTTCAGAGCAGGTTTGCTGAGGGAGTTATGACTTCCTGTGGCCTGCTGAGCACAAGCTGATGAGAAGGGAAAGTCAAGTGGCACATCTCCCAGGGGCTAGAGGTGTTAGGAGGAAGAAGGAAGGCTTCCCTGTTTTCTATGATATCAAGAACCTGCCAAGTCATTAAAGGGAACAATTTCTACCTGGCAGATTGCACAAGACCTTCTCTTGTCCTTCCATCGGTAGTGCAAGAACCATGCTGTGCCTCTGCAAACGTAGCCCAAATCTCACTAAGGTGTGTGAAACTGTTCATGATGCTGAAAAGCAGTGAAATGTGGCTTGTGATGCTCTGCTGGAGACCTGGAGACCAGAGGTTGTCCTGGGCAAGGACCATATTATACTTTTTTTTGTTCCTGATGCTGTTTCTCCTGAAAATGGACATTAACACTTTGAACACTGAGGTAGAATATGGGGATAAAACAGGGATAAGGGCAGAACAACTGTTCTTTCATCCTGCAAGTGAGCATAATTGAAGTACAACTTCCAGAGAAAAGCCAGAAATATTTATGGTAAAGGGCTTAACAGCATAACATAAAAAACTACATAATACTGAAAGCACATAATAACACATAATATTGAAAGCAACAGCCACAATTCTCCACACTGAAATCAGAAATTCTACTTTAATGGCAACTAGTTGTTGCAAGCCACAAATGACCAAGGACAAAAGGACTAAGAACTGGAACACTGAAAATTTCTGTATTCACATTGCAACAACACTTGTCCCTCACCGGAGCTGTTTTGTCCTGCCACCGTCAGTGGTACCATGCACACAAAGAACAGGCTACATTCCCTCTCATGTCCCAGCCTTGCCAGGGGTGCCTCCAGCAGGGAGCTGAGGCTGGAGGAGAGCTGCAAAGAAGCCATGCATGAGTCCTTCAGCTGGTCACAAGTGCCAGGGGTGAACATAGGGCACAGATGTCTATTCTGCAGACGGATGAGATGTTATGCTGACATACAGCCATCTCAATCACAACAAATAGAGATCATGGTAAGGAGCTCGTGTGGTTTGCAGGCTGTGCATAAAACAGACCCTCTGCAGACAAACTCCTGTCTCTGGTACTGTACTTGATCTACTGAATAAATAACCTAATATGAAGTTACTGTGTTTCAGACATTTCTCTAAAAATTACACAGAGAAAAACTGCCATTCTTGGTACAGATATTCATCTTTCTGTAAAGCACAACAATGTACACATGGGCTTGGGATGCATGAGTTAATTTTTGAAGCTATGAATCATGAACAATGTAATTTTAGTATAAAAACAACACGTACTATCTGTTACTTTGTTACAAGAGTTTTTATACTAAAAAGCTTTGCATTTAGGTGAAAAGGTAAATGATAATAACAGCACACATATAGGTGATTACGTTATTTGGAATAAGCATTATGTCTCTGATAAGATTAGGAAAACCATATTTTGCAAAGGCATTTGCTGTTCATGAATTTCATGGAAATATATAAGCAAAACCCATATTGCATTTGGAGTCAGAAAAAAAAACAGGAGAGATCTTTGCCTATTTCTCTCTCCAGCTTTGGTTTAACTGCTTCTTTGTATTTTTCATCACCTGCTGTAAAATTATTTCATTTGAAATCGCTGCTGTAGTCCTCTCTCAAAAGATAACTCTTCTTGTTTTGGGAATATGTCACATTTGATTGAAGATAACATCCCATAAAAAGTACCTTCATGGAAGACTTTTTTAGCTTTATGAAGGTATAAATTATTTAAAAGTCCTCCTATGTTAATCTATGCTCATAACCCATTGAAACTGCACTGCCCTTTGCAGAGATCATAAATACACAGCCCAGTCCAAACATTTTACAGCCTGTGGATGAACAAGAAAAGGCAAGCAAGTAAAAAGCCTGGGAAGAACAAGAATAAAGCAATAAAAATGCAAGTTAGAAAGAAGGAAAGAAAGAACTGCATGAGTTATGCCATTTTCCGTTAATTTTTAACTTGAAACTACTTTATACAAGAGACAAGACAGACTTTTTTTGGATGAAAAGCAAAATGAAAGAAGTGAGACTGTGGAAAGGATCTGAAGAGAAGGAACCCTACTATGGGAAGATGGACCAATGCAGTGCTATTTTTTTTCCAAAGAATGAACACACAGCCATGTGCCAAGCCACACCTTCCTCTAAATACATGAGGGTTACAGCTGCCCTAAGATCTGCCTTAAGCAGATCCCCAACTATGAATAACACAAAATTATACAATCAATGCTCATTTTATTCTTCTTCTTGTCTGTTAATTAGAAACCACACTGTAGTGCAGATGGCAAGTATCAGTCAATGAAGAAAATGATCAGCAGTCCAAGCCTCATGTGCATGTAGGAGTACCCTAGAGTATTAAGTGGAATGAACTCATATTCATAAAACAGCCAATAATTCATAATATGTGCAATAGATAAAAAAAGGATGCTGGCAGAGGTCTCAGCTTAACAGAAAATGTAAACACACATTCAACTTGTAGAATTACTCTCCGGTTCAAATTCAGAATTAATGGTGCTATTTTAATTAACAAACAATTGGATGGCTTGTAGAGTTGGTCTAAAATGTTTCTTAAGCACACAAGAAATAGCAGTTTTTGTCTTTAAAACCAACTGAAAATGTTGGGTGCGTTAGTGAAAACACAGCTTGTAACAGAGGTTTGAAGAAACAAGTAATTGACAGAAAATTCCTGAGATCTGTAGTCATTTCCATTTAGTATAAACTGTTAATGTTTTCAGGAAAAAGAAATAATGAAAAACACTAGTCATCTTGTAGTCAAGTTTCAACACCTGCTTATTTATTGTGGCCAAAAGAATAAGGATAACTTGATTTATGTTCCAAGTATGTGGCAGAAGAACAGAGATTTTTTTGCTTTGAATTGTGCCTGCCTAAAAATGAAAGAAGATATGCCATTTCAGAATTTTTTTTTTTTGATGTTGTTTAGGAGACAAAGACATTACTAAGTGCAAACAACCAGTTAAGTCTGATGGGCTGACAGCAAAAGTTTAATCATGAGGCTGGTTTGTGGCAACTGAATGCTGTTTGCTATCCTGGGACTGGGCAGGTGCAGGATGCTCACACAATGAAAATTGTGTAGCTACAACAGAAATATTAATACATAATATGTCTAAGCCAAAAGGTGCTCAAACGATCAGTAGGCATAGATTCACTTCTATGTGATATGTAATGGAGCCTGTGGAGAGGAGACTCCTTTGAGTCCTGCCATAATCATGTTTCATTTCAGATCCATTGAGTTTACATGGAAGCATGCTCCTGAACAACAGAAGGCCACTATCAAACCTTTCCCTGTGCCATTGCTGCTTGATGGACATCCTTCAGTCATTCCTTCTTCTTCCTCCCGCTGTAAGGAGACCCTCCCCCCCAACACAGAGGGAGATACAGAGGACAAGCACAGTAGAGCAGCTCAATCCAATCAGTGTTGCCAACAGAGCAGACTTCATGTGCATCATTTCCCTCCTCCCAACAGCAATGTGCAGCCAGCCATTGGGCTTGGCAGCAGCAAATGTCACCTCGGAATCGAATCACCCCGGAGTCAGAAAGTGTTTGCATTTTCAAACAATGAAAAATATTAAATGAGAACTATGGTTTGGTTTTTTTTGTCAGATGAGCAGGGCTGCTTACTGCAGATTCTGTGCAACCTTATAGTCTTGGCCAGTGTCACAGTGATGTGCTAGATCATTTTATTAAGTTTTTACCAACCTCAGATGTAAAATTCAGAGAGTCTGCATTATCTGTGATAATGGAGGTTGTCATAATGAAATAATGTCTTATTTTCCTCATATTTGCGACCTACCTTTATTTTTTTAAACAGATTTTTATTTTTACACCAAAGGATTAGAAATTAAGTTATTCTATACGGCATCTGAAAAAGACACTGTTTTCTTGCACAGGTATTTTGTCTCTCCACTGGGACAGAACAGCTCCAGTAACTGAATAAAACTTGAGATTAGAGCCTGGAAATCATTACACAGTGATCTTTATTCTAGAGGGAAACGGCAGAAGACAGCACCATGCTCAGGCTCCTGGGTTGAGCTCAGTCTCTGTTGCAATGCAGCAACACACCATTCGCAACTCTCAGGAAAAAACACTGACTCCCAAGGACGATACCTCATCCAAACCTCTCAGGTCTGCCCATTGCAAGACTGGAATGCTGCATTTTCTGGCACAGCGGTTCTGCCTCCAGTTCCTGAGCTGAAAGGACCCTCCCCAGACATCACCAAGCAGAGCACACAGGTGTAATATCATGTTTAAGCTTCTACTGTGATGTCCCAGTCTTGAATTGTCCTGTCAATAGCTTATTGTAACTCTCTGCACTCCCAGAAATTCAATTAGGCCATTCATTGCTCTTGCAGAACAGCACTAGCCCTTGTTTTATGTTGATTATTTTCCATTAAAAAATATTCTAAAGTGGAATTAATCTCTAACAGTTAGCCATCTTAAAAATGGAAACCTAGTTTATAGCCATTATCAAATCCCATGAAATCTCCTGAAAGGCCAATATGTCTGCACTGACTAGAGACAGACTTTCTAAAGTTTCACCTGCTAACATCAAACTCCATGAAATAATTCCCACTTTCTTCTAAAGGGCCAAATCATTAACATGGAATAAGCTAAAGCAATACCAATCAGAGATAAGAAAAAAGAAAAGGCATTAATCTGTAAGCCAAAAGAACTATGACAAGCATAAAGAAGCATGTGTTGTTCATCTAAAAAAACCAGCTATGAATAGATGCTACCGTCAGCCCCCAGCACATTCAAAGTCAGAAACGCTTACTCTGCAGATATAAATAAACTGTCCTACTTTCTGCTTCCACCAACACTACAGAAAGGAAAAAGGACAGAGATATAGAATATACCTTGAACTGGGAATCATAAATGGAATGTGATCCATTTGTGAGGAGTCTTTAATATGCATAATGCTTGCTTAATTTATTTGAGGTTTTTTTACATAGCTTCTCCAGAGTGCTGACCACAAAATTCAGGGTCTGGCCTTCACAAAAATTACCTCAATCAACTCTTGTAGACAAAGGGAAACAAGTGATCGCAGAATGAAGCAGAAAAGCAGTAGGATACAAAGCTCCGATGCATGGAGCCAAAATGGACATAGGTTAGCTTAAAAATCTGAGCACGTTTTTGCAGATATAGCAGCTAGAAAAACATATTTGCAGTTGTAAGTTGAGCAAATTCGATATGAGTCACAGTGGCTGTAAACATGCAACCCCCACAGAGTTGTTTGCAAATAATTTCTCTCCATATAACACCTTGGTTCAATTGAAGACTGAATATCTGAGTAAATGCAGAACACCAAATACAGCACATAAATGTAAAGGAAGAGGAAAAATTATACAGGGACCAACAGTCGAGTCACTTGCCTTTCAAACAGGCACAAAGTTCAATCAGATTTTGAAAAGAAAAACAAAATGTGAAAAAGGAATGAGGAAGGAGGACAAAAGCTGATGAATGCAGGTGATAACCTAGCTTGCTATACCCATATTTCTAGGTGACATAACCGAGAGTTCAGCTGACAGACGTCTGGTAGACAATTATTCTGACTTCGTTAAACATTTGATAAAACATCACCTGGAGAATTCGTTTACAGTGAATAGATGGGACTTCATAGGAGAGTTGTAAGGAACAGACAGAAGGAGAGATGACAATGGCCTGGGTTATACAGAGTCTTAGCGATCTTCCTTGAGGACTGGTCTTACCATGTTTATTGATGACTTCTGCACCAAAACCAGGAGTGTTGATGACAAAGCTATGAGGTATTGCTAAAGGTAGTAGAAGCTGAAATATTATACAAGATATAAGTTCTGAAAAAACAGAAATGAGACAAAAGAGGCCAATACAGCAGTACAAAATGAGATAAACCTCACCTGGACCATCAACTTAATGGGCAATATTAAAAAATCTCTCCAGATGGGACTTTGTGATCAAAAACAACAGGAAGAGAAGAATCTGGGTGACGTTAGTTGATTCAGGGTTGACTGTGGGGTAGCAGCACTGCATGAGATATGCAAAGCTCATCAGATAATATATTTCCTGTAAATATGCTAGTTCTGTCCTAAAAAGGGTAGAATGGAAACAATTCTGGTCACTAGTGCTTGAATTCAAACTGCAACAGACTTAAAGCTGATCTGTAAGCATGACTACAGAAATAAGAAAACATTTTATCTGAAAAAAATGGGGCTTGTTCAGCCCAGCAACAGGAAAATTAAAGGTTTAGTAAGCTAGAAAGTTGAATGAAGTATCCAAACACTAAAGGAGTTTTTGTGTGAAAGTAGCTGGATGCATCTGGAAATAAAAGCAGTGTCAAGATGGATTTTGATAAGTTTATATGTGAGCTTACACAATATATTTGCCTTGGAAGGAGCAGGGGGTCTGGTTTGGTGGTGAAAGAAGCACCTCCTTGCCCTGTCTTTCTACATACACCCCTGACAATTCTGAACAATTTTTGTATTTCAGCGATTTAATATTACATCAAGGAGAAAAACCATGCAATTGCTTAAACTCTCTATAAATGTTCTCATAAATACTAATGTAGGATTTTGACTATTAAAAGTGCAGCAATGTCTGGCAGCCTTTTCGAAAGCCTGCTCAGTCTAGCTGCAGGCTGCCAGTGACCAATTTCACCAGGCACATTTTTCTGCCCTGACAAACAGCTCAGTAGATAGCTACGGGACAGCCTGTCTGAGAGGTTTACAACCCGCCAGTGACGGAGTGCTCAAAGCTGGGAATCAGTCTCTAATAGAAATGAAAATATTTCTCCCCACTGAAAGTTATTACAGCTCTCCTTCTTTCTCTCAAAGCATAAATGTTGAGTAAGTTGTCGAGCCATTGGAAAAGTCTAGTAGGAATAGTAAAGCAATCAGAAAACACAGATGCTTAGCTCTTTAACTTTCCTAATAAAGCAAGCTGCTTCTGCATTGAAACGTGGAAAGGTCATCTGAGAGGCAAAGCAATGAAACAGTCAAGGTTGAAAGGAAAAAAAGGCAGAGGAAAACACTTCAAACTAGTGTTATGTGATTTGTTTCTAAAAGGCAGGAGAAGCAAAAGGTTTTGTGGTGTACATGAGGTTCTGTAGGATGTGCAATTTATTCTTGAAGGGAACACTTGCATCACATATTTCTGGGTCGCACGGCAAGGCAGACTTCACTTCCTTGCTATTTAGAAGCTTAGCTGAGGAGAGAAGGATGAAGCAGGGGATATATCTGTTAAAAAGTATATTTTAAACACCTCCTGCTGCCTGTGCTCCAGAGAACAGGGAGGTGGCATTTAGCAACTGCCTGGCTCTACAGCCAGAGACATGCATTTCCCTGCTCCTCTGAAAGTCTGGGCAAGCTGTAAACCTCTGAAAGATCATCGCTCCCACATGCTCAGCTAAGCCTTATTGGATTTTCACCATTAAGATGTCTAAGGATGCCCTTGCCAAACATACTCCAGTCTTTAACAGGACATAGTGCTAACAGAACAGTCCATCCATCACTCCTAAAGTGCAGCAAGCTGTGATCTGTTACTTCTCAGCTCCTAACTGTGATCAGACAGCTGAAAACATATGATTCTCAAAAAACACTGTGAGCCCGGTGCATTTCCTGGGCTTTACCCAGACCAAGGCTGCTCACCCACTGCACTGGTGCCACGGGTTATACCCACTGCTTCAGAAAGGAGCAGGCTAATGACACCCAGGCATTGATGAGGCTGTGTCTAAAGAAAAGTCCATATAGAAAATGAGTTACAGAAAAACAGTTTCTCCTTTTTTTTTGTTTTTAATGTTTAGTAAGCTGTTTAACTAGAGAGGAATTAAAAAAAAAAACCCCAAGTATACTTACCACTGAATATATTTGTTTTATTAAAACTATTCCTTCCCAGGTTAGCTCCACAAAATTCAGCATCCTGTTTTTATAGAAGACTCAGGAAAAAGACATTCATACTTGAGATGCCTAAAGGGCTCCAATCACGCTCTTCATATTTACTAAGAATGTAAACAAAATGACACGACCTCAGTAGGAATAATTTACTCCATACTTTTCACAAAGGACAATAAACATATGGAAAGAATTACAGAAAGGGAGTCAGTAAAAAAAGACTAGTTCATCAGAGAAATTGTTTGTACTATAAAAAAGTGACAAAAAATAGGTAAGCACAGAAAAATGGGTGAAGTGTGAGGAAGAGTACTCTTTTCCTTGGGAAAAGGTTTCTTGATGTTCTTGATGAAGTTTCAAGAGCAGCTGCTCCAAGAATCTAAAAATCAGATGTCAGGAAGCAACAGTCTGTGTGTCACGCAAGGAAGGAATTTTATCAGGTTTGTTTTAGGGAGCCTTAAAATGCTATAATGGGCAAAAATAATCACAAAAAGCATTTAAAAGTATATGATTATAAATGTAGAAATAACTAGAAATACAGGACATAATAGGCTGAGGTTTATTGCGAAGCATTATAGAGGAATCGGAGGCAGCATATCTAAGAATACTTGGCAGTAAGCACTGAGGAGGAGATCAGGATGGATTGGGCATTTTCTGCTGCTTGGAGATCCTGCTCAGTGTGAGAAGCTCCCCAGTGACAGGGCCTGAATTGCTGCCCTCCAGATGGAGAAAGCAGGAGTGATCAAAATCAAAATTACTGCCTAAGCTACAAGCAATACAGTCTGGAAGGTCCAAATCTTCATAGTTCTGTGCACCTTTCAGCCCTTTGGATTTTGCAGAAGATTCAGTGACATATAGCTAGATTTCCAGCTCAAAAGAAATAAACTTAGGGAGGATACATTGAACACTACCAGAGGAAACCTCAGAAGACTGAGCAGCTGAGGGACATTATGAACTTGGTTTCTCATTGGAAAAACTAATTAGGTTTAGCAGACAATCTTACTAGCTTGTATGTAAGTGTTGCTTTCACATCTTTATGAGGAAAAAAAATTCCACAGTTACTGAAAAAGCAGTATTTGAAAGTGACATCATTGGAGCTACATTAAAAGGAGATAAGCAGTAAATTTGGGAAGAAGTTTTAAGAACCAAAGGCTCCAGGAGTATTAGTCACTGTTTAAACACAAATTAATCAGTCCCAAAATATTGCACTAATCTGTTCTGCAAATATGGCTTAAAAACTGTTTTAGAAAGGCTCCTTTGGCTAATGAAGAGGTGGGAGACAAGGACCTTGACTTATAGAAAAGAGCTCTGGAGATCTGTGTGGTTCAAGTGTCCTTCTTCAGGCAACCACCGATCTTAACAGGAGCCTATTCACAAAAGAATTGTGAGTGACCTGAGTTGATAGACCCTTTTTAATTTGATAGACTGCAAATTAGAGCACCAAAGCCAGCTTGGTCAAAATAAAAGCCAAAGAATGACTGGCACACAGAATAGCCTGGATCCTCCTGGGATGCTGGGACTCATAGTGAAACTTGTGATGCTGCTGCTGCTTTAGGTTCCTCCGCTTTTAAAATGTTAAATGTGCTAAAAATCAGAGTTTATTGTTACCCTGACTGTCCACAGCATTTACTTCATAAACCGAAAAGACCATTTGCAAACACCACATATTTGTTACAACTGGATTTTCACTGCTAAAACCTCTATGAACTATTAAAATGTTTTAAGAAATGAACTGCATGGGCTGCACTCTATTTTCAGTGAAAATGTATTTCATCCCTTGCTTCACCAGGAGAAACACTGCAGCAAAACTGAGCTTCAATGAAAATTGCACTATAGCTGTATTAATGAAAGTCAGAGATGCTGGAAGTGTATTTTACACTGAGCATATTTTCAGCTAGGAATAAAAATGTTATCATAGATGTCAGTACTATAGGTGGCCAGATAAATGAAATATTTCCATCTCTAAGCACTAAATTTAACTTGTTTTTCTTAAGAGAACTACTGGCATGTCAGCCTGCTGTATGGGTGGAGAACCTGGCCAGAGCTGGTCACTTGGTGCTGCACTCTGAATGGCTGATGAAGCCTCTTTGCATTGGTGGCTTCAGCCTGAACTACTTCAACAGGTAGACAGAGGTATTTAACCAATGGATCACACATCTAATCAGATCAGAGTGATAAATATACACTAAAATAGGCAGTGGGTCAAATTCTTTTGAAGAGTACACCTGCATCCCTCTGGATCATTTAGGAGAGATAGTCCAATGATAATATATAGAAGTTAAAGCTGTAATAAACTCTGGTGTTAATTTTAAACGTGAGACTTCTTCCTTTCATTTTAAGACTTTTCCATTATAAGATGATGGGGGGATTATTTCTGTTTTGATTAGTCTATTATTATGTAACCAAGAGAAAGAAAAAACAGGCCAATGAAATGCACTAGTATTAAAGTTCTCTACAGTGTATAGGATATGTAAAAGCCCTGTCTTAATCATTTCAGTTCATAGTTCTATATATAAGACACTGTAGACAACACTGAAACAGAAACTGATGTCTAATTTGCCAGCAAACTCTGAAGCTCAACAGGGAGACTCACACTTTCTTCACAGCTGGAACCACTTACCAGCAGTGACAGCCTTTAGATCTTCACCTCCATGTTGCATCTGAGCCCTCCTGTAACTGCAACAACTGTTCAGCTATCCATGACTTAAAGAAACCACTGAACACATTTTAATCATATTTTCAGGGCAGTTTGCAGCTACAGGTAAGAAGAGTGTACTTGTGTGGTGTGATCAGACAGCTTTTGGCAAAGTACAAGTGAAGGCTCTTTGGTCACTGTTTCAATACAGGCAGCTCAGGCTTTCCCCAGGTCTCCTCTCCTTCCTCTCCTTTCTTTAGAGAAATCCCTTTGGTAATTCAATACTGCAATATCCTTCAAATCAAAGGAGTTAAGCAAATTGCTCTGACAGACATCTAGGAGATTCCCCATTCTAGGGACGAAAGAATGAATTTTAGCACATGTCAGTGTGAAAAAGCTACTTCAAAGAAACATCAATACAGCCCACAATTCTATAAACTACTTGAAATGATCCCTCCACACATTCATTAGACTGAAAAGGGGCATACCATTGTATACAACCACTTTCAGCCTTAATACTGCCTTTTTGGCCTCTGATGTTCAAGGCATGCCTCAGGGAAAACAGAAAAATTTAGAAAGAAGCAGAAGACTTCTTAAAGGTAGCTGTCTACACAGTCATCCTCCCTTGGCTAATAGTATGAGTCTCACCAGCTTCTATTTGTTATTCAAAAAGAGGTCTTGAAACTGAGAGGCTAACTGAAAAAAAATAGGAAGAACTAAGAATTGTGTGTTTAATAATGTAGAAAATACTAGAAGAGATCCCTTGTAGAAAGCTGGTGAACACACAGGTGCAGACAACTATCTGTTATTTGGTAGTGTCTCAGCACATACCCATTTATGCTTTTAACAAATTAAAGGCCTTTCCAAAGTCAAGAACTTAAATTTGTCAAGTTGTGTTGCTTCACTTCCATACAGCTTTTCTTTTTCCTCCCCTTGAGATGAAGTTTCCCGATGCAGTATATCTAGCAGTAAATCTATGTAGGCTGGAAAGAGGTCAGCACAGTGCATGCAGATTTCTTATGCTTATATATCTACCTGGTAAGAGAGCTTGGGATCAGATTGTTGATTCCCAATGCTTGAGCCTGAACATTTTAGAAATCAGATGAAGATAAGGCCTTTGTCATGTTCCTACAGAACTCATCCCCAACAATGTTTATTTCTAATATATTTACCAGCTCTATTGTCTTTAAAAGAAAATACTTTATCCAAAACAAATTTTATACAAAAAAACTTATGCTACTCAATCTCTAAGCCTAAGAATATCTAACAGATCTAAAGATTACATATAAAACAAAAATCACACAACCAACTATCTAAGCTAGGACAGACATTTGGTGGTGGAGTCACTCCAGTTATTTGTGCATGACTGTGCTTTAAGTCAAGTTGTGTGTTCCCTTAAAAAATGCATACAGACAAGCTGAAAAGTAATTCTGATTCACTTCCAGAAGTACCTTTATGATATAGGCACTAAATCCCATTAGCTGCATCTACATTAGATTTCTGTTTGGATTAGGTATTTTCTTCTAATTCCCATTTGCTGTGCTTTGATTTGCATTAGAGAGCAACCTTGGAGTGCATGAACAGAATTCCTTCTCACTGAAACTAAACCAAAAATGCCCTCCAATGACTAATTCCTATCACAGGACCAGACAAGAATGAGTCTCCAGCTCATCAAGCTGGATTCACAGCATGAGCTGTGACAGTGTGTATGGAGAATAAGCAGAAGGGAAACAGAAAGTTACTTCACTCAAAGAGAAAAAGCTATGATATACACATTGAGCTAAGCGATTTAATGAAAGAAAAGGAACATTAGCAGGCAGCAAGGATATGGAAAACTGCAGTAAAACCTTCTTCTGCTTGAAAAGCTCTAAAAATAACAAGTGACCATGCTGCTAAGTTCCATAAAAGATAATGGTGTGGAAGTAAACATTTCAGAATTGTTAGGATAAAAAAGGGAGGAGATTGTTAGAGGATGTCTCTGAAAAGGAAAAAAAAGAATGGAAGAAAAAAATCTGTAAGTGAGTCTAGGTCACCCTTTTCCTAAAAGGATGTACAAAGGAATCACTTATGTAATTAAAGTCAGTCTTTAAACAGATCCTATTTTTTTTGTTGTTTTGATTGAGTTCCTCTCTGCATCTCCCCTTATAAAAATACCCCAAAACAACAACAACAGCAACAACAAAAAACCCCAAGCCAAATTCTTCTGCCTGCTTTTTATTTCCATGCACTTACTGTGTTCCATATTTTCATTTAGCTGTGTGAGTAGAAAAGACCTACCATCAGCTTACGATACTGAAGCTTGCAAAATAAAGCAAGCAGCAAACGTATACTGGTTCAGTACAGTCCTTCTTTGTCCTGTATCTGTGGTTTGGGTCTTCAGAACTGGTGCATCTGGGTACAACTGGGTTGAGACATGCAGAGTTAAGATGAACCCTCATGCTGACTTCCGTATCAGTGTTTGGCACATGAATTTTAGGAGGGATTTAAGGAGCAGAAGTTTCTCTCTTCCTTACACTGACAACTGCTTGTACAGCATTCAGTGGCACAGTGACTCCTAATAGGTCTGTATTACCATAAGTGATGATCAGGTCTTTTCTAACAGGTTCTTCAAACCAGGTAGTAGGAGATAATTGCATCCTTCTTTGTGATGCTAATATAATGCTTCTTTATTTCAAGAAATAAGGGGATATTTAGGAAGACTATGACACCTGAGACAATTTCTGAAGACTAAAAAAAGGCTGTAGCTCAGCTGACCAAATTGTCAATACCAGTCCATATGTTATCTGTGTCAAAAAACCAGACTGCCAAACTCCTGCTTCCATTGATGAGCTGGCCTTGTGCTTTTAAAGCTGTCTTTCCATGCTTTTGTAGAGAGGAAGGAGTGATTTCCTCCTGTCTGGAGGATCACCTTCTTCCTTTGCCTACAATCATCCGAGTCACCCTGTAAGACATAGATTGTTTTGGTGGGGAGTCAGAGAAAGGCAAAGCTCAGCAGGTGAGCCTCCTTCCAGGAGAGGTGGGGGAATTAGGCTGGCAGGATGCACAGCAACAGTGGATGCTTATTCATGTGCTCACTGAGCTGTACACTGTGGAGACATTAGAGCACCGCTGTCCTGTGAAAGAATTGCACTAAAAGGCTCAACTGCTGTCCTGTGTCAGAGGGCAAAGCCGTCTCTCCTCACTTCATGGCACATGCTTGGCGTGCCTCTGGATTAAGTGGTGCCTCAGCACATTCCCTCTGCTCAGCCACACCACAAATCCCAACACAAGCAGCTGGATGCAGGGATGCAGTCCCATGAAACTGATTTAATGCAGCTCAGGAAAGATACCTGAATACATGTGTCTAATAGCCCAGATTATCCTTAGCTGCATTAAAAATTGCTGTCTTGCTTTTTTCAGCCCCCATAAGAAATTGTTCTCTCTTATCACAATAAACAAACACAGTGTGTCAACAAAATAATATCATCCTCCGGTTTTAGCCACTAAAAAATTCTGAATTTATTTTACAGTGTATCTATGATACAAAAATATTTATTTGAAAAAAGCAAATGGAGTTCTAAGAGCTTCTCTCTTGTCACCGATGAGAACAAAACACGCTTCCTAAATGCCTGTATCCCTGCTCACTCTATTTTGCTCTGACAGTCTGGGTGCTCAGCCACTCCTGTACTGCCCTCTCCTGTTCCAGCTTCAGCCTGCTGGGTTTGGACAAAAAATAGGCAGCTGGATAACCAAGCAAAGAACAGATTATTTTCTTTTCCTGTGAGGCAGGAAAAAATTAAGTTTTAATGCCAGCTGTCAAAACAAAACTAGATTTGATTTTGCAAATTTTAAGAAATGATAAAAACTCATAGTATGGATGATAGGTAACATAGCACAGACTGCACTGAGGGCTGTAAGCAACTGCTTGACTGGATACCAAGCTTACTGTGATGTCTATTTGTTCCCAAATCTTTCACCTCTTCCTGTAACTCCATTTTCAGATTTAACCAGGGTCATCTGGTGCATGAGGGCTACCCAGAGAACCACACACATTTCCTTATAAGTCAGGGAATAGCATCAAACTTATGCTCAAAACTGCAGCTCTGCAGTGAGAAATACACACGACAATAAACCCTCTTGGGCTGCTCTTGCAAATTACATTTGTCATTAAAAAGCTTTCTGGTATTCTAGAGCAAAGACTAAAAGCTGACCAGGATCTGTTGTTACATACCCTCCAGTCTTCCAAGTGACAGTCTCCAGCCCCATATTCTTTTTAATAACTTCTTCAGGTTATTGGCAGTGAGAATTCAGAGGATTATTCTTAAATGCAGATTTTTTATTTACTACTGGCCCAAAGATACTGGTTTTTAACTATAGAAAAACTAATCTGAATTAGCAATTCCTTTCTGGAGGAAGAAAGACACTGCTTTTGTCAGCTGAGGACTGAAATATCCTGAGTGCCTTCCTATTTTCCCACTTCTTTGCTAATGAGCACACTGACCTCTGCTGTCTTGTGAAAGAGCCTGTTTGGAAATGCAGCAAGGAAAACTTCCCTGCCTTCCTCCTCTTCCCTGCCTTAGCCAGTGAATAAACTTTATTGCTTCTTATTGTTCTTTATGTTAAAAGGAAAAGAGAATCCTTCTGGATGTCCTTCTGTCTCAGCAGTGGAAAATCTTGGAAACTGCTCCGCATGGGCATCACCAGCATGTCCCAGAGGTAGTTTTGCTGTCCTTTGCTTTTTTCCAAAGACCAAGGTGTTGATCTGAAGGATCCCTAAGTAAAGCAATGATTCACTTACTCTCCTGTAAGATACAGGATTTTTTTTTTAATCAACTGCAACCATGTCAACAGCTTCTCACAGCAGAAGAAGAACTGGTATTCATTTAAATCCATTCTGGGAATCATAAACAGCTTGTTGACAGAGGTCACATCCACAGGGGAGCTCACAGCTGATTAGTTTTCCTTCACAGAGCTTTTGCAGGCAGTGTGACTTGCGCTCCAGGAGAGGATTTAAGACAGGGATGTGCTGAACTAACCAGAAACAATTTCAAAAATTGTGTTGTGTCTGCCAAGATGCCTAAATAAATGGGAAATGAAAATAGCCATGAATTTTGAACTCAGGTTTGCTACTTTTGCTGTGTGCTTGCTGTATGTCTGTATTTTTGATGTATCAGCTTTTGTTCCCTATGCTGTGTTACACTGAATTCACAGCTTCTACCTCAGTAAAAATACCTCTTAAATAATGACATGAAAATGCTTCCCATCACATTATTAGGTTTGAACTACAAAAGCTCAAGTAGTAGGGAGATTTTTAGTACACTTGAGACACAAATCTATAGGAAAGCATCAGTTCATCAGTTCTGAGGCATTCATTCCTTTCCTCCAATGATTTTATTGCATAAGCTCCTTCTTCATTGTTCCTTTACAATTATTTCCAATGGATAGTACTGACTGAATTTTTACTCATTTGCTTGCTATTGTTTTTTTACCACTGTATATTTGCAAAACTCTTGATAAATAAACAGAAAGAATTATAATGTGCAAGACACTCTAAATAAATAAAAATCCCAGTATCACATATTACATAAATGTCCTACTGAATTAAAATTAGTAAGTCAAATGTTTCACAGTCACTATTTACCCAGACTGTTTACACTAGCTGGTGTCTGTTAGTACTCCAAGACAATGTTCCTTCCAATTACATTTTATACCTTCACTTGTATTGTTCTAAATGATTGTCATTCCTCTATTAAATCCAATTCTTTAAGCTCCTCTTTACTGGCCCTGTCCCCGAAGTATACTTCAGAGTTTACCCTACTGGTGAACTTTGATAGACACAATAGGCAATTCTTGCTTGGCATACAATATTTAGGGCTAACTACTTGTCTAAACCATCTCATTAAGTGGAAAAAATTATGAGAACTCTGAATAAAAGATATTTTGCAACTCTTTGCTATTTTCAATAGCTGTTAAGATACAACCTGAAGCAATATTTGTTCGCCTAGTACTTTTTATGTACATATATTTCAGTTCTGTTTAAAATCTTTCCATTTCTCTTTAATATATTTCCCAAAGACCTTCATGAGGTGATGGAAGGCACCCTCAACAAGTTTGCAGACAACACCAGGTTGGGTGGTGGTGTTGATCTGCTGGAGGGCAGGAAGGCTCTGCAGAGGGATCTGGACAGGCTGGATCAATGGGCTAAGACCAGTAGTGTGAGGTTCAACAAGACCAAGTGCTGGGTTCAGCACTTGGGTCACAACAATCAGTGCTACAGGCTGGGGAAGAGTGGCTGGAAAGCTGCCCAGCAGCAAAGGACCTGGGGGTGCTGGTGACAGCAGCTGAACATGAGCCAGCGTGTGCCCAGGGGGCTAAGAAGGCAAATGGCACCAGGCCTGTGTCAGCTAGAGTGTGTCCAGCAGGACCAGGGCAGTGACTGTCCCCCTGTACTCAGCACTGGTGAGGCTGCACCTCAAATCCTGTGTCCGGTTCTGGGCCCCTCACTACAAGAAGGACACTGAGGTGCTGCAGCAAGTCCAGAGAAGGGCAATGGAGCTGGTGAAGGGTCTGGAGCACAAGTCCTATGAGGAGCGGCTGAAGGGGCTGAGGTTGTTTATCCTAGAAAACAACAGGCTTAGGGGGAGACCTTATCGCTCTCTACCACTGCCTGAAAAGAAGTTGTAGCCATGTGAGGGTCTCTCAATTCTCCCAGGTAAGAAGGGACAGGATGAGAGAAAATGGCCTCAAAGTTGTGCCAGTGGAGGTTTGGATTGGATATCAGGAAAAACTTCTTCTCTTAAAGGATGGTCAAGCATAGGAACAGGCCCAGGGAAGTAGTGGAGTCAGCAGCCCTGGGATTATTTAAATGATATGTAGATGTAGTGTTGCAGTCACAGAGCCTGCTGCTAGGCCTCCTTGGAGATAGGGAATGCCTAGTCATGGACTAGGCTCTGCTTCCCGATCAAGACCCTCTCTTATCTCTCTGTAATACTATTGGCTACATTCCAGATGTCCTAAGACTATAGGTTATTTCACCCTGACCCTAAAACTATTGGATAGTTTCCCAATCCTAACTAACCCTATAAAAACCCCTACTTCTGCCCAGTTCGGTGGAAGAAGCCATCACTGGACACCCCTTCACGGAACCTGCATTAAACCATTCTGTGGAACCTCTACACGGCCTTCTCATCTCTTCTTCCCTGAGCCAGCCACGGCAGACCCTAGCAAGCTGTAGAGCTGAAATCACTGAGAGCTGAAATCACTAAGAGCTGAACCGCCTGATTACCTCAGGCTGAGCGTGCTAGGATAGCCTGGTGGCCAGGGTCTCTGCTGGAGATCTCCAGGACAAAGCAGTCCCTCCCGGGACCTTGCTATCCAGAACATCTGTGGCAGCAGGGGCTCTGACCCCCTGGACCCAGCCCACATTAATGTAGCACTGAGGGACATGGTTTAGTGGTGGACTTGGCACTGCAGGCTTAATGGCTGGACTTGATGATTGAAGGGTTTTTTCCAATGGAAATTATTCTTAAAATTTTTCATTTTGTCATTCTATATATGCACATATGAAACAGTTTTCATATAATGTCTGACCTTTGATTACCTTTCTAATGTCAGCAAGCATATGCATATGGATAAATAATACTGAGAAATGAAATTGTTACTGAACAAAGAGGTTTCACCTAATATTATAAAAGCTGATATTTCTTAATATCCATATATATCAGTGGCTTAAGATTTCAATGCTGCATCATTAATTGCAGCAAAGGAGAAATGTTGCCATTTTGTGGACTTTCCCCTCTATCAGCACAACAGCAGTAAAATATCTTACTTAAAGAGAATTTCCTTTCATGCTTCCACAACTTTACATTGCTTCATAAAAAGCCCAACCAGACTAAGACCTCAAGCCACAACACAGAAAGAGGTAGAGAATGCATATACATTCATACTGTCCTTGGTAACACTCTATGCATCTGAGCTACCCTGTAATCACATTTCCTATATCAGGTCTTAGAGCAAGTCAGTGCATCATGCTTTTGATTACACCAGGGTCTGGATTTTGCCATGTAATGAACCTTTAGTTGCATGAAATGTGACCTTTCTTTATCTCTGGAGCCATCAGATAGGTAGTTCTAGCTGAAAATTGCATGCCAAAGTCCTTCAGAGTCTCACGATTCTGTCAAAATTGAATACCTTTTATCCAGTTTCTCCTCAAAAAATGTATGTGCTTTAGAAGGAAGGGATAGAAATATTCCATCCGCTTCTGGTAACAGAGAAGAGAAGAAAAATTCCTTGCCATTTAAAATATTTTCAGCAGCTCCCTTGCTTATCTTTGCTCTAACACTTAGAAGTAGCTGGGAAGCTTAAATCCAGGTTTGAGATTAGGTAAGTATATATTTTACTGCGCCTGTTCAACATCCATTTTGATATGGCCAAGTCTTAAGTGTTTCTAAAGCACACAGCTGTACCTTACGAATAATGGTACCTGAAATGCTTAGGAGCAGCTTGGAGACCCCAGAACTGTGCAGCTTGAATCACTGCCCCTAGCTCCCCCCTGGGGGTATTTCCACTGTTTATGCACAGTCCAAGCAAACTGAGGCAGGAGGCAATGATACAGCCTGCCTTGGACCTCACAGAAATTCACAGCAACCCTCTGAGAAGATACAGCTCTCATGCCCGTGCTGCAGGCTGATGGCTTCTCAACTTCCCATCCCTTTGGGAGCTGCCCTGCCAAATGTTGGGATGGGACCTTCCTTGGACAGAAGGAATTTATGTTCCCGTGGCTGCTTTCTGCCAGGTCTAGCAAGGAGGAAACACAGGCATCAGAGCCCCAGTCTTGAATGAAAAGGGTTAATTTACTGTAGATTTTGTAAAGAATGGAAGGTAGCATTTTAAATGTCAGCAAGGGAAGTGCAATTTCTTCTTGTATCAACAAAAGGTGCAGAGGAGACGAGTGACTTCTCCTGACAAGCCCCATTTCCTTTCCTGCTGAAAGCAGAGACAGTGTTGTCCCGTCTCTGCTCTTTCCAGTGGCATTGCTAGGCATAGTATCACAAAACATGGTCCAAGACCCCCTGCTCTGGTCAGGGAAGGCTCTACTTATCACAAAAGGCAACTGGAAAAGGGAAAAAAAAAAAGGAAAAAAAAAAAAAAGAAAAAAAAAGAATAACTAATTGAGCCCAGCTCATGAGATAGATTTGTGAATTATTACAGTTCTGACCCCCACAGCAACACAAATCCTAGGAAGTGCCAAGAACAAATTAGACCGTCTGCAGTTGGGATTCCTCCCCAGGAAAAAAAGCCTTTTTTCTAGATAAAAGAAACAAGCAGCTTTGCCAATGCTGGAGAACACACAGATAAAGAGTCCCTCCTGGGAGTCTCATTTGGAAGATTCAAGGCTTTAACAGAATGAAGACAGTGTTGTACTTTTTTGTTGTTGTTAAATTTAATTTTTTCTTTTTTCGGGGGGGGGGGGGGGTTAAATAAACTACACAGCAAAAATAACAAATTGAACTTCCACTAAGTTCGTGGCTTTCCATTTCCATCACTGTGTGACACACATGCTCCTGGAGGCTCCATAATGTCTTAAAACAAGTGGTGCTGCTACCTCGACTGCACCCAGGTGCTCTTGGGCTCTGGCTGAAGAAAGCAATTTTAACATCACTCTCAAGTATCCTTCTCCAGTCTCATTTTGTCTGCCAGATACAAGTTTCCTTTCTCTTTCCAGAGCAAGATCAGATATATGTAAACAAAGAATGTGGGATATGAGTTTTGCTTCCAAAAGCAGTTCTTCAGCAAAATGAACAAGAGGCAAAACATTAAATCCCAGGAGCTACTGGAGTCCCAGAGCTGCTTCGACATCCCTTAGAAAGAAATTGAAGTAAGTTCTTCAAAAATTTACTTTTCTGTACACTGCTAATCAAAGCACTTATCTTCAGCGCAGAATTAATTTGAGCTAACTTAAAACTTCAGCCATAGAAAGACTTGCAAACATAAAGAAAAATTGTAGTTCAAAAGTGATGGTACTTTTTAACTTGTGTGATTTGTGTCAGACTATAATGAAAGGGCAAAATATTTAGTTTTCCCAAGTTAATCACTCTGTGCTGCTATCGAGGCACATCGTTGATCTCCGGATTAATTGGTGGTGCTCCAGTGTAATTCTGTAGGATGGCTGTTCTTGAATAAGCTGTGCCATGCTGGGGGAAGTCCACTTGAGCAGAAACAACTCATTTTAATTCAGCTGTCAAAATAAAGCCAAAGAAATCTGAGAGTAGTGGTACAATTTCCTAATATTATCCTCCTCACTCATGTTTCATTCACCCCTGGTACCACAACTGAGTTGCTACTTGGTGTAAACTCTTGCTCTACAGTCCAAATGGGAGAGAAGTGGCAAAGTCAATCAGTAATATCATACTTCAGCATGCCTGGAGAAATTGAAGCACACTCACACGGAATGTCTGTGACTATTTTTGGTCACAGACAACCATTTTAAGAAACCCTGCTTGTGGATTTCTTAAAATGTTCTAATTTGTAACCAGTTAGTAATTTGTAAGTGAATTTTCCATACTGACCTGTGGCCATTCAGTTTCTGTACAAGCCTTGGGTGATGGTCATGGGTGAAATGCAAGCATATTATCCAGAGCGTCTCAGCCAAAACCAGTTGATTACTGGCCCCTTCCTTACTCTGCTCACTGAGCACTAACATGTCAGAGTCAATTCTGCAGAAGCCACATTGACTCTTCTCTCCAGCAGGACTGATCAGACACTGATTTATTGGCTCCCTTGTCTGTTACAGAGCATTACACTTCCAAAGCCAAGCAATGTCAATAGAAACTGCTCAAGTCTGAATACAATCAGAATTTTCTTTCATTAGTACTTATGTTTTAGCTCCTGATGAAGAAAATTTTTGAAGAGCTTCTATGAGATAATAGTTTACTAAAAAAAATAGTAGTTTACTTTGGAGAAATGCTTAGTTAAAGAGTATAACTTTGTCAAATACGGAATACAAAAAATGTAAGTTATTAAATCTGACACTTCTGATTAACCCGAGGAACACAGAAATTATGGGATTGTTTAGCACAGTGAGAAATAAGCTAGAAGAGTGGACTTTCTTCCACTAAGTATACAAAGGATGTCACTGTTTTAAGCCTTCCATTTTACCCCTGACACAGGCAGTCTTTGACTACAGATAAATGGTATCCTTCACTAAACTATTTGTTCCTCCAAACTCTCTACAGCTAACTAAACAACATTAGAGCTTTACTTTGCTTAACGCTGGCAGGCAGAATCATCTGCGTAATTTGATTTACCTGAGTTATTCAGTTATTTCTGAATTAGCATTCGAAAATTGGGGGAAAAGGCTTCAAAAATCCATATTCAATTTAAATTTTGAATTCTTTCATTGGCTTTGGCACATATCAGTTTCACGTTTTCAGCCTCTTTTCCCAGCCACAAGGGATAGCAACTTATTTTTCTTCTCAGGCAGTGGCTTAAACTCATTTGCTGGAGTTTGAAGTGGAAGACCAAAACCTGACATATGTGGATGTGGGGCGAGTGGAAGAATTACGATCAAGTGAAGAATTATAACTGATACTGACCCTGCCTACACCACCACTGAGTGGCACCAGGCTCATTTCTCCCAACAACTTGGACCTGAGAAAGGCTGTTAGAAAACAATCTCATTTCCATGCCCAGAATCTTTAATCAAATGAATTTTTCCCACATCCCTCTTGTGTTTCTGACCCTATTTTGACAAAGCTACGGAGTGGATATCCGAGCACCAGGCTGCTTCTGCTCACTGAAGACTGCTCCAGCAGCTGAACGATATTTGTGTCCACACATGCCCTTGATTCACACTTGCACTGAAGCAAAACCACCTTGCAGTTCCTGTGGTGCACTGTGCAAGGCTTCACAAGTCACAGGCAAAGCATCCTTCTCATACATTCAAGCAAAAACGCCCTCAAGACTTTTACAGTAAGATGATCTCTTTCCTCTGAGAGTGCATGTCTGCAGATATTCAATTCCATCCAATAAATGGAAACCATATGAACATAAGGCACAGGAAAGGGCAGCTAGTTTTCACTGCACCCTTTCCACCAAACACCTCTCCAATCTTTGCATGGGGAAAGCTTCTTCTGTAATTGTCAGACCTGTTCATGGCTTGAAATAGTGCCAGTACAGATGTGGCCCCTTTTGTAGGTCCCTGAACAGTTGTCAAATCTCTCTTTTACTCAGTCCTTTTTTCCCTGGTTTCTGTACCTTGCATATTTATTTTCCTTCTCAGCTTTTCCTAAAGGTTTAATTTTCTCTCTGTGGATTTTGCCAGGACTCCCAGTGCTGGTTCCTAATCAAGTTTAAGGTATCTGAGCTCTTCCATGTCAGGGAATGCCAGTCACAGCTGTCATTGCTCTTCAGGGAAACCACGTAATTCCAAGAGGCCTAAAACCAACTAGAAGCTGAAGTCCAACACCATCCTTCTAACATCTGAACTGCAAATACCCAGAAAAATGACCTGCTAGCCCTGAGAGATGTGCCTCTGACCACTCACACAATAGTGAGAGCAGGAAAGAGGTAGAGAGCACCTTTTTCAGTGGCTGATCCTGCAAGAGGTGCCCTACAGTACAGCCACTGAAGCACATCTACTCACTTGCAGAGCTGTTAACATAAATATAGTGGGAGATGCTATGCTGGAGTTCAAACTTCAACTGTTTGCACACAGGTCGACAATGTTCTGAAATGTAAATAATACCCAAACAGCTCTAAATTACAAACTTAGGAGAGTTGGGATGTTGTACCAAAGGAGGCACGATGCTCTACATGACCTATGCTGCTGTTCTTCAATCCTCTACAGAAAGCAGACAGCCAGGATAGCTAGCTCTTTGTTCCCACCTAGCACAACTGCACTTATGTTATTAGCTAATTTTCAGCTGCTCTTACAACTTCATCTGACAAGATGCAGAGCCATATTCCTGGAATGGCTCTTTTCTGTACAGTGGGATCCTGTCTCCACCAAAAGGTGCTGCTGACTGAGTTGGTCACTGCCTGGGGACTGGAGAGGAAACATGCCTCTCCTATCAAGCTCACTTACCCAGGCAGAGATGTCCTTTAAATAAGAAATCAGTAGGCTGTTGTCTTTCCCAATTTGCATGGTTGTCATCTTTCCTGTTTTGGTTTCATTCACTTCTCCCTACCAGACAAAAGACCTGCTCTCCCTTCTCCTGAAGTCAGTGGGAATTCTGCCATCAATTCCAGCAGTAGCTGGATTGGGGCCAAAATGTTAGCCACTCCACTTCCCCTTAAGTCATTCATAATACTTCTTTGATTACACACCGAGCCTGAGGGGTCTTAGTTATCTTCTAACCCTCTTCTTTATATCTCCAGTATCTATGGATTCCATAGTGTAGGCAGGAACTGTTTGAATAGAAGGGCCTTAATCATCAAAGGTACTTTTCTTTCTCAGCTGTGTTTTTTCTCAAAGGGAGTTTGTTGCTAATTCCTTTGGGAATGAGATGGGGAAAAATGAAAAGGAAATGACAAAACTTTAAAGAGAAGCTAAACCAAAGAAACCAAATCCCACAGAAAGATACTTTCTGACATTTGAGTACTAATGTACCTATGACCAAATTCACCAGGAGAAAAAAAAATCCTGGTCACATTGAAAATGGTTACTTTTAAAATTATACTGATGCAAAGATGATACAAGCCACAAGGGTAACCTTGGCTAGGTTTTCAAGGTGGTTTGCAATAGAAGGCAGTGAATAAGAAGAAAGGGCAACCCTATTTATTTAGGTAACTGCATAGTATAACAAGTCGAAAATAGCTTCAATTGATTCTGAGTATCTTCTTAGACTTCTAAACAGTAATTGAGCTGTCCTTTAATTAGACACTGTGATCGTTACACTCTTCAATAAAGAGAAGGCATACTTAGATATTTCTTTTTAGCCACAGAGGGAAACACCACACTACATAGGGTAAGGCCTTACAGATGGCACTTGGTATGGGATGAAATGGCACAGGAAACAATCAGTCTGACTCAGAAGACTAACTCAGGATTCTGTCCAAACGGAATCCTGCAAAAAATATTCTTGCAACTGCAGAACTTCGGTGTTTTGTATTTATAAAAACACAAAGGAAAATTGATTCTGCTGCATAGCTGAAGAGCTTTACTACAATTTGGGCGTACAGCAGATTTCCTATACTTCAGGTGAAATATATTCACTGTCCAAATAGGACAGATAAGAATTTGGTTTTGGTTTTGCAAAATGTGCATGCAGCGAGGATGATATGACAGCTACAGTAAGCAATATATAGCTCTCCAAAAGGCTGGGTGGGCATTACAAGAGAGGAAAAAGTACTATCAAAAAGAGTCACTGTATTTTTTCTTCCACCAACACCAGGTGAATAAATGAATAGATTCAATATAAAATCAATTAACAAATAAATTCAATATAAAATAAGCATGTAATATTACTAGGTTGTGTGAATTAAAAAGGCTAGGTACTGCAACACATTGTATTTTACTGGTTTTCTCTGATTAGATATTCTTAGAGTGACTTCTAAGACTATGCTGATTTGAGCCCCTAATATTTTTGTACATGACAAAATGTTTGGGCTACTGTATGAAATCATGAATGAATAACGTCAAAATAATAATTCTTTATTTCATACATGCAGGTCTTATAAAATATATGCCGCACTGCTAGAATGGTGGCCTTTCACAACATACTTCAAGAAGAAGGAGGCAAAGTAGGCTAGCTGGCAAAGGAAGGTCTAAATGAAGAAGAACCAGCAGGTTATATTTCTATCTGGCACACGAAGTTAGGCATTTAACTTTCACTACATAGCAATGTTTTAGGAAAATCATCAGCACATCTGACCCGACTCTTTTGTAAGATTCCCCTGTGATATGTAGAATTGGAAGGGAAGGGTGTAATGAAAAAACAAGCAATCCATGCTCTAAAAATGACTGTGAAAGAAAATAACAGTCTACACAGAGATGGCTGAAGCAACACAAGCACATCCAGAAGCTGGACTCCTTTTTTTCGATATTCACTTTGGAACCATATTAAAAAACCTGTCCTTTAAGTAATTCCTCAGAAAGGTTGTGGGATCTTTCTCTTCCTGTTTGAATAAACACTGAAACAGAGCCACTGAGGCGATTTTTATCTCATTGGTCTCCCTAGGACAGCGAGTAGTAAACATGGATGAGTGCAAGCTCACTTGCACTCATGTATTTGCAGAAGACTGTGAATGCCCAAAGAGCAAATCCTGCCTAGCTGCAGCCACTGGGTGACACTGCAACACATCTCAGGTGTGGTTTCTACACTGGGCTAAAATACAGGAAAGTGCAGGAAAGGTTCTGAGATGGGCTATGTGAAGAAAACCCCATACTTGATGTTCAAATCAGCTGTGTGCCAATTCTGCAGATTTGGTGGTGTGATGGGGCTTGCTCATGATCGCTCTCAGCCAGGAAGAGTGGATTCATCTCTCACCCTCAGTATGAGCAGTTGAGCAATCCAGGTATGTGGCTGTGCAGTTTGCACACAAAGGGAGTCACATGAAACAGCAGATTAGTGGGTTGCACAAAACCAGCTCCTGAGCTCTAATTCCAGTAGGGCAGTGAACCACTCCGGGTGGCCTGTTGGCTTGTCTCTGAATTTACGTATTTGGGAGAAAGAAAAGACTTTCATGGAGGCACTGTGTGCTCTACCCAACTTATGTTTTTACTGCACATTTTAAAATATCACACACCTGATTTGCCTTCTGCCAGATCTCTTTTATGTCAGTTGAAGGGAAAAAAACCCTAAAGTTTCATCTATGCTCATTCACAGCCACTTTAAACTAATCAGAGAGGTGTAAAGGGACCTACTTGGAAGCAAAGGATGAGAGTCACATTCAACATGTGATCCCTCCAGGCACACTTCCAAAACATACCACCACCTTTTACTGCTTCTTAGCAAGACTTATGACTAATGAGGTGGGTTTGTTACTAGAAAGCATTTCTTTCCTTAGGAGTTTTAAAATAGATCTGAATCTCAATAAGGAAGTATGTAAATTTAGTTCACTTAATAATTATGAAAGCTGAGCTATGAATAATCCTGAATAAAGCCAGGCAGATTGCAGGCTGTAGCTACAGGACTTTCAAAATAGCAATGGCAAGAAGCATCAGCCCTGCAGAAACCCAGCACTGCGATTTATGCTAACTATTCATTTACTAAAGAGATTACAGCAATAAAACTTATCTGTTTGTTTATTCAATGTTTACCCATTTCTTTTCAAAGGTGGAAAGATTTTGTTTTGTTTTCCAAACAATCCATGTAAGTTATTTATTAGATAATATATGTTATATTATAAATGTACTACATTACCAAGGATTTGAGACATGCTACTGTACAGGATGCTGTTGAAGTAAATACAAAGGCTGATTTCAGTTGTCAAAATACGATCAAGTCATCTTTTAGTCAAACAGAAATTTTTTTCCACATCCATATTTCATTTTGATTCTTAACCTCTGGGGTAAGCCACATGTCAATGCGCACGCTATCTTTCACATTCCTCCACTCTTCCCCCCTTCAAACTGAATATACCAGTGTGCCAGACTTACTGTTAGGAAAAATCCCAGTGTGACTATGTAATTACTTTAATTAATCAAGGCCTAACATATGATTTGTGCCTCTGATTACAATCAATCCTGCAAGAAGTCTGTGCACATGGATGGTGGATTTGCATACGTCAAAAATTAATTTCCTCTGTAGTCATTCAATTTAATCTTGGGGAAGCGTTCTAGAGTATATTAAAGACAATATTCTAATGGAAAGTTATCATCTAGCTGTAGAACTCTCTGAGATAAACAGTATATAAATTAACGCAAGTGTTTACATTGCACTTCTGCAGAAGTTAACATTTCTGTCCTAAGGCTCCATTCATACTGGCTGTAGTTCAGAAGTTATAGACCAAAACATATTCAAAACACCTTCATGGAAACAAAATTACGGTAAAAATTACCAGCATGTTTCTAGGAGAACACATCCTTACATTCAACAGGAAGACATTTTACTGAAGCCCCAAAAGCTTGTCTGTTGTTTTAGAGTTAGAAATAATTTTTGATTATTTACATATAATTTTTCCTAAGATGAACAATGGAAGACATGAGAAAGGGGCTATAATTTCACATTTTTGCTTTGACACATAGGACAACTTAATTTCTATTATTAAAGCACTATTACAGGCTACGCTTGTTGTAAAATCTTCATACTACATCCCTTGTGCACCTTATGAATTTCACTACAGCTTCACATTAAAAAAAAATAAAAATCAGAACCTTTCATAATAATAGCAAATAGTTCCAGCTTTCCACAGCTGCAGAAGTTTGCTGTCCCTAGAGCTTTGTCATGGTACAGCTCTTGCTTCCAATCAAAACAGTGACATAATGGCCATGATTTACAGCTTGCAGGGGCTTGATTAGGGGATAGCACACTACTGAGGAAATACTAAAGAACTTTTAATGTGCAGCAGGACTTTTAATCTTTACACTCCTCCAAAAAAATAAAAATAAAAAAAATTCCTGCCCAAAAGCAAAGGGAAATAGGAGCTGGTATTTAAGACTTCTCTTCTGTTACTAGGTCTCAACAGAAATGATCACTCACAAATGAGAGAGGCTCTTTTAAACAACCTCATCTTTATGATTTTAGATGGTAAACATCTGTACTGTTAACAGTAACAGAACAGCAAAACTTGCATGATAGCAGGGAAGAATAACTAAAAAGCTTAGCATCAGACTAAAAATGACTCTCAGGTAAAATTGGCAGTTTTCTTTACATAATTATGAAGAAATAAATACTGAGAAGAAAAACTAAAAACATGGTAATTTATTTTAAAAGAGAGTGAGTTGATATATGAAAGGAACATTTGTATTTCTGTTTTCAAGCAAAATGTCTTGATTAGCATCAAGAATGAAAATTACTATGTGATGCCTTTTTGTTTTTCGCATTGAATTTGCCTAAGCAGAATGGAAATGGTAATTATGCATAAAGAATTCCAGAATTCCTGTTTTCTGTTAAAATTAGGCTAAAAACATCCTACAGAACAATATAAAATTACATTTTAATGTAATGATGATGTTTTGAAATTTAGTTAGTTGCCAAGCTATAGTCTGATACTGAAGTCCAGTTTCTACTCAAATCTAGCAACTTCATTTCGAGAAAGATAAATCTATAGCACAGGATTTGAGTAGTGATAAAGTAATCTCAGTTTTCTCCAATAAAATATTAGATGAGTGCAAAGAGCATGTATTCAAACTGCTAATTTCTATCATTTTATTATATACTTTTAACTGTGAGGTGGAATGAGATGCCAGCAGTTTAAGGTCCGTATTTCTGAAAATGCCGGGCTTCACACGCATGGTGATTTTTGGTTTTCTCTTTAAAATGCTGGCAGCTATGAAAAAAGGAAAACCACGATGCTGTATGGATTCACCACTTGAGATCTTAAGCCACAAATGCAAACAGTACATGAAAATTTTATGAGTTATGGGGTCCAACAGCAAAATATTTGCAAACGTTGCTATTCCTCTTTCTGCAACTGTAGGGATATATTTGGTAGAATACAGAAAAAAAAAAAAAGCCATGTTCAAACCCTGAGCTGCAATGCTAATTCTGAATATACAGCTTAAAACTATTATCATATACGTTCCTTATTAAGTAAAAAGCCTGAAGCTATTTGTCTGTCTACATTTAATCTGATAGTCTATTTTTCCTCTCAATAAACTAGTTTTTAACAGTATTTTTGTTCTCTGATAGAATTCAGGTTTGCAGAATTGTTTCATTTTCTGCAATGTAGAGTCTTCAGCAAAGAAGCTGTTTACTTCCAACATGGTTATACAGTGAAAATACATCTGCATTTATGGAGTTAATAGTCTTTCTTATTAATTTTACTCTGCCTTTTTTTTTTTTAATATAAACCTAATGAAAACCATGTTTATGCGCTCAAAGGCACAGAGGAAATTCATTACTCTGAGGAATAACACACTCCACAAGTGAAATGAAAGTAATCTTATTTATGACAGGAAGGGGCCTTCACTAGCCTCAACTCCACCACACTTGGACTGATACTGGCTGCATGAAAGAAGCTGCAAATTCAGGAACTGGTTTCAAATGCAAGCCTCATCTCAGCAATAAACACATTTGCAGTTTAGTCTCACAAACATTTTAAATCGGTGGAAGGGGAAGTACCCAGTTATTATATTTACTATAAACATGCGACAAAAAGAATGCAACAATTACAGGAAAAGCAGGGATATGGCCTCTCATTCCGGATGCCTTCCTTCCACTTAGAAACGAGCCTCCCTCTGTTCCTTGGTCAGCATCCACCGCAACACACACCCACGCCCGCGGCCAGCCTGCTTGCTTATCACATCTGGACCTTTAAAGGGGTTAAACCTTTCGGGTTTAACAGCAGTGTTGCAGCAAGCGAAACCCTTGAGTCTACATGCACTCGGTTGTGGGGAGAAGAAAGGCTTATAAATACACTCGCCTGGAGAATCCTTGAGGAGCGGGAGGGAGGTGGAAGACTGTGGGGAAGGATAGGTGCTGCAGGGCTGAAGCCTCAGCTTGCTAAAGGGCTCGATGCCCAGAGGTGCTCGAGGTACCCTGCACAGCCAGGTAATGCCCTAAGCAGAAAAGGGAAATCAGAAATGCTGAAAATTATTTACTGTCCCATCCACCCAGCCCTGTACATGTGTGTGCCTGAGCATCTGGCATCCATGTGCATGTAAGCATATGTGTCTGAATTTGAAATAAAGAGAAAAACCTTCCTGCAAAAAGTGAAGATTATGAGAAAATGTCCGACAAGTTATATCTACATCTATTTTGGTGTAAGATTGCATCTTTTTACTGAACAAAATCAAATCAAGAAAGAAAAATGTTTCTTAGCACTGTGAATGTCAAACCCTATGTTCATCTCATTTCTAGAGACTTCAAAAGAGAGCTTTCATTAATGGAAAGTTGTGATGTACAGCAAGCTGGATGGCTCCACATGCGTTTGCAATTTCTGTATCTAACCCCACATGTTTTACATTCCTTGGGTTTCTTCCCCGAATTGTCTTGACTTAAAAAGGGGCAGGCAGGAGGATGGAGCTGCCGTGCCAAGGCTTCCAGGCGACAATAAGTCCCACTGCCCACAAGAAGGCACTGTGTGTTAACAAATGGGAACACGCCGGGATTTCTGGAGGGAATTGACCTTTCAGTTCCTGCCGACGCTAAAGACCCAGCACAACATGTGTGGGTTTCTCCAGCGTCATGGACAGCTGCCTTTGTCTGCCTGCAGATGTTTGGCCAGTTGCAGTTTGGATGCTTGACCAGAGAGTGAGATAAGCTCTTCAGCCTTGCACGAGGAATTAACTGATATTCTCGTACATCTTCCCCCAGAAAGCAACTTATAACACTAAAACAAGCTTGACGAATTTGAAGATTTAGTTAAAGAAAAACATATTTAGCTCTTCCTTTGTTATAATGCTTTTGCAATAACAATACGTTTGCATTTGTATAGGCACTTTACTTTTACCTCATGTGATCTAAATTCCCTCTCTGCCTCATGCCACTACAAAGCAACTAATCCTTTGTTTGCAGCAGTAGTCAGTTGTCATGGAAATTAATATGATTTCACAAATTCAAAAGTATGAACATTTTTGGATCACATATTAAGAGAATAGGGTGTCATAGACAGACCATGTCTTTTAGAAACAGCTTGGTATGCAGTGAGTGCAACAGAAAAAGGGCATTTTGGATATAAAACTTTTAAAACACATAAAAACCCCAAAGTCTTGGCTTGTTCTAAAATATTTGAGCATTTCTCCCAACAAGAAAGTTGTACTTTAGATCTTGAACATTCCTCCCAACAGGAGAATTGTACCTTAAATCATTTGCAGCTTTTTGTTTGCACAGAAGATTTCTCAATCTCTTTGTCTGGATTTGAATTTGTCAGCCAGGAGAGCAGAATTGAGACTCTCCTCTTCCCTTGACAAATGATGTATTTGCTGACAGAGATGAGCAAGGGAGTGGACAACCTCAACAGTATTTTTCTACAGCCATTTTTTATTCCACTCTTAACATGAACACAAAAAACCAGAAGCAGCCGCATTGAAGAAATAAGTGAAGATGCTCTCTATGATGTCTGTATACCTCAAAACGTGCCTGGCATGGGCCAAAATTCTCCATGATGACAAGGCTAAAGGCCAGCACAGAGCCATGGTACATGAAGCTCCCTGCAGACTTAGATCTACTTCCAGGTAATGTATAAACTGAGGCTTCTACACGATCCTGGATAACACTGTCTGAGCCTCGTGAACAAGATGACAGATAGCGCCAGACGCCTCCTTAGGTTGTGGGAGCTGCCAGACCAGCTCCATACGGCTGAAAAATGTTGTACAGAGAGATCTCCTGACATTATCAGAATTGAATTAAGTTGAACTGGCAATAACAACAGAGGTAGTATATGAACTGCTTGTTTTCCAGCTGATGCCTCTTCTCCCAAATTAAATTAGCCACCCCCTTGCCCCAGCAGAAAGCTACCTACCCATAGCTGACACAATACCACTTGCCTTGGGCTGTCAGGCAGGCACAGTTCCCTCCCTTTCACATGTCTCACAACCGCTGAACAGACTTGTATCACAAAACACAAGCTATGCCAGAGATCTTTGCTTAAAGATAGGAAGGTAGAGTTTATAAGGAGTATATTCACTCACCTTAAAGAGATTTTGAAAACAATGTATGCAAACACTTGCAACACCTATGTTCTTCCTCTTACATGCATGCCATACTGATGTTAAGAACCTCAAAATGTTAAAAATGAAGGAAAACTTGGGTGAAAATGTCAGCCTTAGATTTCACTAAATTCTACAGCAATCCATAACCTACTCAACATAAGAGGGAACAAGGGGGCAAGTGTTCCCTTGCAACACAGGAAGCCAGTCTTGGTGATAAGCACCAGCCAACCCTTTTCTGTTGTGAAAGAGAAGTCCAGATTTTTAAAAAAATATTCCTCAGATATTCTAGAATATGTGCAATTACTTTATTTCATTAGTATTTCTGGTTATATTAGAATGTTTGTGGAGCGCTGGTATCTGAAAACCAATACTCCCCTGAAGCATTTGTAGTTCAATCCCTTGAGGACACTTTCAAGGAGAACCGGTTCAGGAAACAAGTTTAATTTTACCTCTTGGGCACACATCTCACATCTGGATTCAACACTGGATTGAGGCCACAGCTCGTAAAAATCTGTGTAGCTTTAACTCATGAAGCTACTACTCCCAGGCAAAAAGAATATCATTTATCTTTACTTTGATGAGTTTCTTTGTTAGATCATCAAAATTAACTGCCAGGACACCTGGATTCTGCCACAGCATGGATGTTAAATAAACCCACCAAATTTTAAGCCCACTATGAGACACACAGACTGAATGAACTCTGTGAACACTAAACTGGATTTAAGTAAGCCAAGCTACAATAATGTAATAACACAGTAAATCAGGTATGATGAAGAAAGTCTGAAACTACATGAATAAAAATGTGAGGCTGCACTTTCATCCAGTACAGTTACCTACAGCAAGCAATCAGAAGAAAATGCCCTAAATCTGAGGAGCTTCATTTCACCCTACATTAGCTGCCTAGATCCTTTGTCACAATGACAGAGTTGATCCAAGCAGCATGATTTTGGAAAGGTGGGTGCCTTGAAAAAGCCTTTTCTTGAGCTATAGCCAGTTGCACTTAAATAAAAATGTACCAGCCAGGTTCCCTGGAGTACTCCCCTGCAACAGTTCAGCTGACTACAGCTTGCAAATGCTTTGGGTTCACGGGTTTCCTTCTTTGTGCCTTTCTCAAATGCACACAGACCTGAGGGTGATGCCAGCCACGAGTTACTGGCACCCTTTCAGATCCCACTCAACCCCTCCATTAGCTGAAGTACAATTAAGCTTACAGCTAACAATTTGCATCCTACTATTTTCTTTATGCTCAAAGAGGTTTTTCCGGAAAATGGATCTCTGCATTATCTGTACCAAAGATCATATGTAAACTCTTGAAGAACACTCAGAAAATACAGCACAGCTCATGCCAGTCTAACCTTGCTCATTAATAAATGTGTAGAGCATATGTTCATATATAAGTCTGGGACTATACTTGTACAATTAAATTAACCTTTGGACTGCTGGTGTTTGGCCATAATTTACTCTATCTAGTTTTCCATTGCATATACAATGCTGCTAATAGTACAAAAAATACTATCCCATAAAAATCATAATCACTGATAACAAAGCTGACAACGGAGTAGAATGTTTCACTTCAACTACATTAATATAATTACCATTGAATATCCATAATCAATTGTGTCTGTATCACAGAAAAATGCTCTTATTCGCAGCCTTTGCTAAAACTCAGCCTAGAAATATTTCAGTGGGGGTGGAAGGGATGAAACAGCAAAGGCAGGGGAGGAAGAAACAAGCCAGTAACTTTCCCAAGACACTGATTTAATTTAAAAGGGTAGTAGCTTTTTTTCAGTAGCTAGGCCCACAGCATTGTTCCCACATTGCCTGTGTTAGTTCCACCCCATTGCTAATTACTGCTTGAATGTGATATTCTGTGCAGAGGCTAAATAGACCCATCTTCAAAGCCTCCCCCAACTGACTCTATCTTGCTGCGCAAGCTGGAGAGACCTCTGATGAGGGAGAATGGTGTATGCTTGTCAGGCCAGGCAGAAGAGACCAGCCTCCATCCAACCCAAACCCACGACAACAGGACTCAACAAGAGCCTTCCCTACGCTGAGTGAACACCGACAGCACGAGGTCTAATCTGAGGAGACACCAGCAGTTGTTCCCAGTTCGTCTGTTTGCTTTGAGCAGCTGTCTCCACTGTTGGTGCCCAGACAATAAACCAACAAGTGGGATCTGTGCTGACCTCAGGTTTGCCCAAATCCACAGGGCAACAGACATTTCAAAAACTGTCAGCAGGAACAGCAGATAAGTGTGGCAAACCTTGCATGGCACTGTTTCCTTTTGGGCGGGGTCTCATTGTGTGTGGATAAATCACCTGTCTCCATATAAGGTCTCATTTTCCTCTGTCATCAGTGAGTATGAATTCCAGCCTCAAATAAAGCAAAATGCCCCTTTGTTGATGAAGAAATTACACAGGTGAAACAACAGCACTCAGAAATGCTGAGCTGGTGTTCCTTTGACACATACAGTATTGGTTGGCAGGGAAAAGAAAACCTTCCATTTTACAAAATAAACATACTATATAGTAGGTTTATTGTAGTTAATATTTTTATTATAGTTAATTCTACATATAAGAATATTCCACTAGAAAATGCAGATTTTAGTGTAATTATCTTAGAAATTACCTTACTATAAACCCTATGGCATTTTAAAAATAAAACTATCTTTCATAACCAGGTTCAGCATTTAACCTTAAAATATCAGTGCAAGGAGAGAGAAAAAATGCCAAAAACAAACCCACAAAAACCCAAAACCTATTTCCCTTTCAAAATCATGGGTTTTAACTTTTTGACATGTGTTAGGGATTACCATAGGAATTTCTTTCCAAAGCAATGCATCACTGCATGAATGTTTTGATAAGGATGTGTTTTAATTGCCTGATTTTACATTAGGAACACATGATAAACTGAGGTGTGTGTGCAAACATGATATTCTTAGCACAAAACTGTGAGAGTGCATCTACAGTGACCTCTTCTGAGGAGGAGAGCTGTGCTCTGAAGCTCTCAACAAAGTCAGACTATTTCAATTTGTATTCAGCACAGATGAAAAAAAAAAGCTACATAATTTGTTTCTCATTTCTTACAGAAGAACAGTAAAATAATGCTCATTGTGTAATATTTTGCTCCTTCCGTAGGAAAAAACATCACACAATACAGTTTGTTTCCTTCAAAACTGCAGTTTCTTTCACTTCATGTAAATCATCACAATTTTTTATTGCTAAAGAAAGACCTCATTGCCAAGAGATGCAGTGGATTGCTTGCTCTCCTGCAAGGGCTCTTGGCTTGAGAGAGACCTAGATAGGAGCTGAGCAACACCTCCTGAGCAAGGATGCCAAGACAGCAGCTGGAACCCATTACAGAGCAGGACAATCCTGTCCAAACAACTGAATGCCAGGATCTCAGGGTACGAAAAGCTTAGAGGACATTGCTGTAAAAAAAACAAGGATCTTCATGAGAGTTTGGATTTTTGGGTTTAAAAGAAATTTTGCTGACTACTGAAAACATTCCTATAATTTTGTTGTTATGATAACAACGTGAAAGTAACTATTCCCCAGTACTGTGGCTCTGAACAGTCAATGGTCTACTGGGAGAAGAATAAATGAGAAGTAGACTGAAAGTGCTTCACAATTTAAGACGCACAAAAAAAAAAAAAATTAAGCTTAGAGCTAGTAACACCACTAAGGAAACAGAAATTTTACCCCAAACTGTTGCGCACTCCTGTTGTGACACGATAGGTTTACAATAATTTTCAATAACTACAACTTGGATTTCAATGAGACTGAAGATAAGCAATTCTGTTCTGAGAAACTTTTGAAGGTAAGCACTTGAAGGTAAGGTCTCAGTCCTAACACTGGAGAAAGCTTTTGAAAGGAAATGAGTAGATAACCATCTACTGCTGGAAAGCAATTCAAAACCTACCAAAGGACAGTTTGGGATAGAAATAGTTCAGTTAGAAAGTGGGAGGGAGAGGAGTCTCTGAAACAAGGAAAGAGCACCAATCAGCTCAAAATGCAGCAGTCTGTGCAGCTTCTCTCTTAGACAGTTCCAAGATCCTGGTTTTCATCTGCAAAGTCCTTCGTTGCAGTGGTCCCAGCTGAGCAGTTGGTTGCAGCTGTAAAAGCCAGGCCAGAGTGACCTGGCAGGAAAGACAGAGAGATGCCAGCACTCACTCATCAGCAATATAGAATTCAAACCCTTCATTTCCATCCTACAGAGTCCCCCAACAAGGAAAACTCAGACTACATGCTAACCCTGATTGCCAAAACACCAGCACCTAAAATGTGTTTTGCTCCTTGTTTATGCTAACTCCATTTCTGTGAGGCGCTCAGATACAACAGCCTGGGAATAGACTGCTATTTAGTAAGGACTTACAGCACAGAATAAACAACTGCAGACAGAAACCTGCTGTTCTCAGGGTCTGCCAGACACAAGCCGATACCAATAGCAATTTCCTCAAATCACTCATGGATTCTGTTGCATTTACCCTTCTTATTTTTGATAAACTTTGAAGCAAACAGCAAGTCTACCTTCTCAAATGGCCATACTTACCAAAGGAAAGGCAAGATAAAGATTTGGGCTATATTTTTCATTACACAATGGCAAAAGCTATGACCAGCAAAGCCAAACTCCACAAACAGCTGCAACTGAACTGTACAGGCAACATAAGCTCTGCAGGGCAACCACCAGAAAGCAGCAGAGAAGAAAAGGTGGGAGAGCTGAGATGGAGGAAGGAGAGCCCAGACTGAGAAACAAAACTACCAGAGCAAATATGCTGACAGTGGGTTGGTTAAAAATATGCCTCTAGCCTAGTTAAGCGACGGAGAGAGAAGAAAAAATCGTGACATCTCCTAGGAGACAAAGCCTGTCCATGGTGGGGAGTGAGGGAATTGCTGTTCTGGCTGTGCCTCTGGGCTGGTTGCAAAGCCTGATTCCTGCCACTCAGGGGTCATGAACAGACTTCTCCTGTAGGGAATGATGACAGGATAACTCTGTAGTTCAATCTTGAATTCAGGTGAGAGGAGAGATTAATATCATCGCCTTACTAATGAGCTTGTATGTTGTAGACAAAGCTTACAGGCATAAGAGGGCTTGCATGGCACAAGGGAGGCTGCCCAGGTAGGAAGTTAAAAACAGCCTTAAGCATCTCGGTCTGCTGCTTAAGTGGCCAGAAAAGACTGAGAAATTAGAAAAGGAAAATGGGCCCCAGAAAAGAGCTGAAAATGACATTAGTCCAGCTCATATTCTGAAGAGTTAATGTCTGTGCACAAAACAAAGCGGAGGATCACACTTTGGGACACAGGATATTGGGGAATCAAATACAGAACTCAGGAGGAGAAACAGGCAAAGAAGGAAAATGGTATCTACAATTTCTGGTTTTAATCATCGCTTAAGGGCCACGTCTGGAGCAGCTAAGACATGTGATGACTCTTTGGATACTCCTGAAGGACAAACTTGGCTCTCAGAGAAGGAAAACTACCCCTCTCGTGGGAAGGATGGGAGCATGAGCAGGTCCCACCTATCACATTCCACCAGCAATTTATGGTGTTTGACATGGATGCACAATAGTTTCTGCTCTTCAAATGCTGCTTTTCCTTTTTTGTGAGGAAACTTTTATGTATTCTCCTGTCTGTACAGCTTAGAGAATTTGCTTTTGAAGCCTGTAATTGAAAAAAATCTTGAGTTTATTTTAAGAACACATATACAGCTTCACTTTTCAGTTTGGTAAGGATGAGAATGACAGTAACTAACCAACTACTGGCCTTGTCTGTTGTAGATTTAAGGTGATAAGGAGAAAGGCAGTCAAAGACTCAACATGATCTATGCCTTTGGAGGCTCTGCCGCTGTGTTGTTTCACTTTGAATGTTTGTAACAAGCCCACAGTTATAATCCCTAGTGGAGCTGGTGCTCCAACCATAGACCAAAATTAAATTAAAGTAAGAAGCACTGTATGTTTGTGTCTGGGTCAAGAACTGTTGCAATCAGACCTCACATTTCATGACCATGATCAGAACCAGATCATTTTACACAGGGGATGTCAAACACACTCAGTAAAATTGTTTGGATTTTTACTTCATTTTTTATTTTCTTTTTTCCTGAAACAAAAATATTTTATTTGATTGCACTGAATAGTTTTTGCATTTTCATTGAAAGGATTTTCTTGAATTTCAATCTCTATTGTAAAATAAACTTGAAGGCTAAACCTGAAAATACTCTTTTCTTTTCTGAAAGCCTTGTGTGCAAGCTACACTGACCAAATTCTAGCCTGTTCATGCAGATCTTCTATTAAAAAAAAAGAATAGAAATGAAATTTAAAAAGTAGCATAACAAACAAACAAAAAAATACCATGAAAGCTATTAGTGTATTCTATATGCTTTTTATTATTTGATTATGATAGTTGGCTCACGAATGGTTGCCTTGGGATGCAAAGAAATGGCAGAAAATTCTGAGTGCTAAATTTTTTCTGTAAATTTGACCATACAGCTGTAATATTTCCTTTACAAATTACAAAAAGACTTTCCTTCCAGCCCTAGCTTTGTGCTAAAACTGCACACTCCCCATCTGAGATCTCATTTGATTTGTTAATAGATGTTTCATGAACTTGGCAAAAGAGAACAGATCAGAAGTAGAAACCAATCAGAATTATATCTAATAGGTATGGGCTATATTATATAGTTATACTTAAAAGAAATGCAGACATAGAACCTAACACTTGCACAGTTAAGCACATAAACAACTGTGCTCACTCTTATTCCATGATACACTTTTGATTTCATTTAAGGCATTTGCAATCCCAGGTGAACGTAAACCGGCTTTTAAGGACTTACCCTCCGAATTCTTACTTCATGTTATTAACAAAAGGAGTTAAGACTACTTCTGTTAGAATGTTTAGATTACTTTAATCTGAATGTAAGATTTACTGTAATCCTTGATTTGAGGAGAGTTCTATCACTCCTGCATCCTCTTTATCCTTAAGTCCTTAATTTTTTAATAATCTGTAAACAATCCTTATTTTATACATGACTATAAATGTCATATATGATATTTCCATGGTTTGAAGATATACAGTAATAGACATAAATATATTTTTATGTACATATTCATTGCTGTATCAAAGCAAAGATGGTGTACATCCCCAAATAAGAAAAGCTTACAGTTAGTAAACCATCAGGGGATCTATGGAGCAGAACAAGACAGCTGAGATCAATGAGCAGATCTGGTCTCTGGTATGTCAGCTGGAAGCTGATTGCGGTGGCTGTGCAAGGTTGGCATTTACTGAGAGGGAAGACAGAGTCCCCTTCTCACAATATCTTGGGGCTTTAGGAATCTGTGATTGCCTAAGCTCCCCTAGAAACAGTGCCTAAAGAGCAGTGAAGCAAAAGGCAAGGATGCTATGGGGAGCCTTTCAAGCACTGATGGATAAGCTGGTGTGCAATACATCAGAACATCTGCAATCAAGCTGCTTAATTAATGAAAGACAACTTTTGATGTGAACTATTCAAAATTATTCCTGATTTCTCCAAAACCAGCCTTGCTGCAAGATTTGGCTTACATTTAACTGCAGGAAACTGAAATGCAGACCACAGAGTGCTTAGCATTACCAACACACGCAGTTCTACATTTAAAGGAATACATTTTGTTTAGGAAAACATCTCTGTACATCTGAGGGCTTACTTCTGAGATACCAAAACTGACTGGTTAATCTATCATGAGAAATAGCTAGCAGACAGTTTCAGAAGTAGGGCAAGTCTCACTTTAAGCATTTTGAAATGCACACACACACACACACACAAAAATCCTTCTTCACAGAATAGGACTGCATGGAGCTTCAGTCAAAGCTTATTTGAAGGCAGTTATGCTAAAGGATTCACTGTTGGGAAACACCCTGGTAGTTACATCTGCACTGCCTAAGCCTATGCCAGGAGTCTTTGCTAACAACTGTTTACATCTCCAGTTGATTGTTTTTTTCCTTTTAGGATTTCCACCTTCACAACCTGCTACTGTAGTCATGTGGCTACCAAAGTTTCCACTAGAAATGCTATTCCAGATCACTGCAGTCAGTCGAAGCTGATTACTAGCAGCATATCATACAGGCATGGAATAAAGAAATTTTAGTCCTAGGAAATTTGCTTCCCAAGAATTTGCCATCTGCTTCAGTGGATTCAGGATTTCAATTGCAGCTCCTAGGCCATCCAGAAAACAAAATAAACTCTAAAACACACAGGCTCATTGTTCTAAACCTTGAAGGGATACAAATTGTAGTCTAGTACACATAAACTCTTTTTTCATATTACTTAACTGCTTTTCAGTAATAAAATCCAATAAATATGTGTCAACCTATTGTGAAAAAATAAGTAACATAATGGTTTTAATTTTTGAATGAATGAAGATACTAAGACTTGCTAAGCAAGTCCATAGTATGCACAGTGTATTTTTAAGTGTTTCGTAAGACTTTTAACATGTGGTTTTGAAGAAACACATGTACGCCAGCTGTGCAGAAACAAAAACAAACTTCAGAGCTCCAAGGACCCATTTTGAGGTATCTTTTAGGTCAATCCTCTGCAAACCAAGAGTCTGAATCTGTACAATTTAGAAAATTAAAATCTCCATGATTTCAGCTGCTAAGTAACATATCCTGAAAAGTCTCCAATGCATAGAAACTCAAGCACCTAAGTCAAAGGTAGGAGGGTACTTTCACTTTGATAAAGTGAAATGCTAGTCTAAAAGCTCCCCGCTCCCAGAATAAAGAATGGAGAGTTGATCTTCATTGCTTCACACAATCTTCTTTTCCTACATGTCTCAATAAAATTATGCTTGGCACAGTCCCAGTGCTGAATATGGATATGCCTTTTGATTGCCCCCTTCCCCCACTGCTATCTATGCTTGTCTGGTCAACTATTGCACAGTTACACACTATGAACAAAATGATTCACCTCTCTTTGAATAAAGGCTGTTTCTAAGCTTACTTTCTGTAATTTAAACATAATCTTCTGACTTACTGCTTTACAAGTATTAAGGAGCAAGTCATTGAAACTACACAGTTCCAGTTCAGGTAAACAGATTATTAATTTTCCAGCATTCATCTAGTGCGGCATTGGAAGGAAGATCACAGGGACTTCATCCAGCCAATAGTGCTGCCAATACACTGCTTGAATAAAAAATAATTTCATGCTGGGGCTGCAAAACAAATGGAAGGCCTGCCAGCTGCAGGAAATCTAGGAAAGAGGGAAATGTGTTTTTTACCATTGAGAAGTTAAGGACAAGTCAACACAATGGTGAATTGCTTCTAGAGTGGGCTGAGTCATGAGACAGGTCCAGGGTGAGTTAGGGACAGGCATCACCACAGCCCTCAGCGAACCTGCAGGTGGATGGGTGCCTACTATTTGAAATTATTGAAGCTCAACTGAAGTTAACTCTTCATAAAGGACAAGCCTAGACTTAAATGAGGGACTTAGAAGACGTGGCCATATCAACTGCTCTCATGCCCATCTGAAAATAAAGTTCAGTGTTATTATAGATGTACAAAAAACATAAATTTAAACAGCACTAATAGCCAAGGCCAAAGGGTCTTCACAAACTTTCACGACATCAGGTGATCTTTTCAACCGTGTCAAAATCTAGGCAGGAGATGTGCAACCTTGCATCACAACACCAACCCCTGAAAAGAACTTGTGAGGCTAAGAAGCTCCTTTCAGCCAATCACGTCCTTCGGCATCATTCTCTCTACTGCGGTGTGCCTCTCCATGGTTGAGCCGTGCTACGTCTGAGTGGTGCCAAAGAAGAATGATGCAGAAGGTGTCAAAATTAATCTTTAATGTCTTCTCTATGAATACAATCACAGCCTGTAGAGGAGCATTTAATCAGCATCCATTCTTTTGCAATGTTCATAATGTGTGGAAGTTTTCCAAAGTATTTTGTCTTCATAATTCTCCTCTCAAAACTCCCAATAATTCATATTTAGTACAAATAAACATATTCTCCCTTAGTCAACAAAACAATAAATGTTTTGTTGTCAAGAAATGTCTTAAATTTCAACATTTTTTTTAATGCTATGAAAGTAAAAAACACTGAATACTCCATCTTTTGTTGAGATTTCAGATGTCTGTAAGCAGGACTATACTATTTTCAAACAGATTTAGTTTAAACTCCTGACCCTGTAAGGCTTTACATTCTGCACTTTCTATTGAAGCTTTAGCAAAATTCTTCTCATCCTGTCAGCTGAAAGTTCTACTTCCTTTCCTTCCATTAGTGTGTCAAATGCCATTAATTTTATCATCTTTGCAGGACAAAAAAGGTGACAAGTGGATTTTCAAAAGTACCTTCTTCTATTTCCATACAGGTTTTGCTTACCAACTTATTTTCTTTTTTTTTTTCTTTTTCCTCTTAAACTGTATTTAAGCATTTGTTTCCCACATCCTAGAAAGGTTTCTGCACATTATACGTCTTCCAAATATTGCTATGAAAATGTTGTTCTGTTTACTCAGATGCTCAGTTGTTAAAAATATCTAAGATTCCCTGTTAAAGCTACAAAAAGAAAATTTCATAAGAACTGCACAACACAATCAAACAAATGGTAATTAAAAGGTTTAATTGCTCTTTTGCTACACCATTTTTCAGAAAGTCCTTTTGGTTACATATTTTCAGAAGTAACAAACCTGATATCCTGCCCAAGTAATTATAAAAACATACAGTTGCAAAAAATTATTTTCTCTATCAACTGATTTTTAGAAATCATCCTTTCCATTATAAACATACATAAAAAAAAATCTCCCCAGTACACAAGGAGTTTTTATTCACTTTATATGCCTGTTTTGCACCATTCCTCCTGACAGAGGACATCTTAATACCTTCTAGCATTGTAATAAACTAGCCCAATAACCAGACTTTTGTCAAATCAGGCCCACGGCTCTATCCATTAATCAGATGTCCAGCTGACTAAAGGTTAACCTACAAACAACCAGAACAGAAATAACTATGGGCAGATATATGAAAATTTTGGCTAAAAGGGGTCTGAAGAAGGCACACCGCAGCAAGAGCTATACCGGAAAAGCAGAAACTGGCAATGGGGACAAGAAATGCTGGGCCATGTTATCAGCCAAAGCAAGAATACATAATCACAGATCCCATGTCAGTGGCCAGGAGTTCAAAGCAAACCACAAATAAATGTATCATGTTCATGCATGTCGCCAAGGGTTGTTTAATGTTTTGTTCCCTGCATTTCTGCATGTTCTACAAATAAATCATCCTGCATCTAGGAAATGTATCTGGCCTCTCCACTTCTCTAACTCCAAAACATTTCTATTACCAGTGCTACCATATGATCAAGAAAAAGCACCATCTGTCTCTTCCAAATGTGGTCTTACTCATTTACCACTTCCACCTCACAGTTTGCATATGCTGCTTGTCACATATTTGCTTCATTCCCCCAACTTTCAAAGAACAGAAAAAAGAAGAAATAATGAAACAATACATGGTAACGATGATTTAAGTTTTTTCAGGTTAGCATACAAGTGATTAAACTTTCTTTTGATCTAATTTGCACATCATCGGCATTTCAGATATGCATGCAAATATATCTCCCTCATATTGTAAGCTTTTGCTAATTAATTTCAGAATTTTCAAAATAGGAGCACTCATTGAACTCAGAAGAGCATTTCCAGCATTCTCATGTAACATTGGCTCTCAGCTGCAATTTCTTCTGGTGCTCAGATGTTCAAAACTTTTACAGAAGCAACTAGCAGAAGTACCATTCTTTCTAAAATTGGATAATACCAGAATACACCCTTTTTGTGGCCAGAAAATTGCTGCTGTGTCTGGATGATGCAAAGAAGAAATAAACGCGCAGTTCTTTTTCATCTTGAAAGATGTGTACCAGAGCAATTTGCAGAATTTCCCTGTTGACTTTTACTTCATGGCAAAGAAAAGAAGTGCCTGTCTCAGGCAGTAAGTATCCCAGTGCTTACATGGCAAAGACACAGTGGGGAATGGTAACTTCTTTTAGTTTAGAGAAGTTGTTTACTATGTAGCGACAAAGTTTAACTAAATTTGGCAAAATATTTTATTTATGGATGGGGAAGGAATATATTCATTATTGTGAATAAATAAATGTATATATACACACATATCTGTACATATATATACATATAGATATAAAAGAGTATATATAGATATAAAATGCAGATATATTAATGTGTGTACATATACTACATATATATATATCTATATAGTATATATACACATAATGAATATATATGTGAACAATACAGCCCCCAATATCCAAGACTTGCCACCAAACCATCCACGGAGTGTGCACCTCCAAAGAATCAGCAATTTTAGGAGCACAAGGTGCCAAAGTACAAACATGACAAGAACCATGACACAACACCAAAGTAGAGAGGCAGATCTGTAGATCTTTGATCTCTCAAACTTGAAAGAAGCCCAGACCTCCAGGAATGCTGTTGAGCATCCTGGAAGAATTTTGGTGGAGATGAGGTGGAGCTCCTGAGGCAAACAGGCCCATACATACCATGCTCCCTATCTGCACTCCCTGCATCCCTGCTGCTGGCTCCAGGACCCCTCAGCTCAGCCCTGTGCTCACCCAGGGAAGGTCAATCTCAGGCTCTTCCCGATTCCAGGTGATGCTGTAGCCGTGTTTTCATTTTTTCTAGAAAAAGAATCTGGGGCAGTTTGAACTTGTCTGTAAGATGCTACAACATTGTACCCAAGGGCAATAAAGACCTAAGCTTCCTCTGCTGGCACACCCCAGAGCTCATCTCAAGCCTGTATCTATGTGCAAGTTGGCCTACATGTTTATGTAGAAGTCAGCCACCCCAGCCTTACATATGGTGCAACCATATGCAAGACATTATTGATTCACAGAATGGGCAATTCAGAAAGTGAAAGGGAGAATATCACAGAGAACAACCAGTCACAACTCACCATTTATCAGCACCATTACAAATAAAACTATTACCTATCTCCCGTGAAAAAAAGGCAATGTAGCATAATCCTGTAGTTCAAAACAAACCTATAAATCAAACACCTTATTTTCTGTAATCTTTCCTCTTGATGGTTAAAAGTCTATACAAAGAAAGCTTGCCTAAAATACAGTATTCAAAATATTGTATCAGCCTCCCTACTCCACATTTAGCATTTTCATACAGCCTATTGCAACAGACTTCTTTACAGAACTACTGCTACTGGCTCCCTGCCACTAGTAAGCTGTTGATCACCTGTGGCTAGGAGTACACTTTCCTGTAAAGCACAGATGTACCAATGCTCATAGATACACAAGTCTGCGTTCCTGGCAAACATCTGTAATTCTCATGCATCTCAGACTGATCACTGCAATAGATGCCAGACCCTTTTAGATGGTGCACAGGCACTTTTTCTGTCCAGTGTCACCACACGGTATCACAGCAAGCCATTATAAGCTATGATGCAAAGCACTTGGCCACGCAGACCTGCCTATTGCTGAGACTGTCTGATTCACCAGGCAGGTTAAATTACTAAATTTGTGAAAGGGGGTTGTGCAATCTAAAGCTCTGCCCTGTACTTTCCCATCTTGTCTCAGAAAACTTGTGATATTCCTTGCAGACATAGGCAGACTTTACCACCAGCAGTTGGGATATGCTAAGCTATCTCATAATCAAATGTGCATTTGAGGTTTCGCTATAAATACAATACAAGCTTGCCTCTGGAGATTTTGTAGTATTTTTCATTCATTGTGCAAGGCACAGAAGTTATTTTTCAAGTATATACTGCAAATTTGTAATTAGCTATGTCACCTTTAGATCCTGTACTACACTCAGTAAAGTCCTTAAATGTACAGCTGATAATTTTTTCTTTCATACAGGTAATAGAAAAAGTCATTAGAGGCAGGACTTTTTAAAATTTAATTTTATGAATAACAGGAAACTTACTGAGATTGTAGGCAGCAGTTACACCGGCAAAAAAAACTTGAAATGACTGAGGTCACCTGGTTCAGCATGGGAAAAGGAAGAACAGGAACACAAAAAGCATCTATATTTAAGAAGACAGGCTGAAAAAACTAAGCAACTTTGTATACAAGACTATAACCAAATCAAACTACAAGGTAAAAAGACTCCAGGAAAGTTACTGTTTCCTAAGAGACACAAATCAAGACATAAGCATAAATTTCCCCTAGGAGGCAGAAAACCTAGGGAAACAGAAGGAGATCCTCTTGGCTAAATCATGAGGACTTAGCTGACTTCAGAAACAAAAAGTCATGAGAAGTGCAACTCAGTTCAGACCACTACAAATGAAATACAGACACTTGGGGCAAAATCAGAGCGAACAAAGGTGCTTTTAACATCCCCTGATAGGGATGGCAAGAAAACACTTGAAGAAGGAAAGAGGAAAGGAAGGAAGAAATTTCAGAGAGATGACGACAAAAATTGAAGATACCATTATTAAACACAAGGCAAATATATCCACAGTTATTACTGAGAAGATTAATGGGTTTGCTGCCTCTTTGCTGCAGCCTTTGCTAGGAAAGATATACAGGCAATGGCTGAAGTTTTAAAAGGGCAGAAGGAGGCATGTATAGTGCCTGTCTTTATGAAGGGGTGCACAGGAACAATCCGCTTTTGCAAACAGTGTGGCACCATGGCAGAAGAAGCAAGTCCCATGTTAGGAATTACAGACAAGTATCATGTGGGAGAAACAAGAAACAATCCAGTCTCCTGCTCTGCAGAGATGACTCTCTTGCAGTACTGCTCCTCATTGTGACCAATGCACTTGAGCCAAGCAGAAGGAAAACTTGGAGACAGCCCAGAGCAAAGTGCCCAAAATCATCACAGAGCTAGCAAAACCAAATATAAGAGACCTTGGTTTGTTTAGTCTGGGGCAGAGAAGACAGGAAGGAACAGGGGAACATTTTTCAAATACTTTTCTTAGTCATACTTTACCTAACAGACTTTTCTATGGCCAGTGAGCCTGGAGTTAAGTTGCAGGAAGATTTAAGGTACTGGATGTTAGAAGAAAATTTAGTAGTAAAAGGAGTTACATACTTGATTCTCTGGGAAAGTTTTGGAACATTTAGGACTGTTCATGGCAATTTTTAAGAACTATGCAGAGAAACATCTAGTAAGAAGGGTTTAGAACTGGGCCTGCTCAGGGCTGGCAGATGCAGTGAGGGATGTTTCAGGATTCTGTCAGACTCCATCTCCTGAAGTGGATAAGACCTGGGACTTGGGAGCACGATTGTCTCTCTCTCTCTGGACACATATGTACACATAAATATCTTACCCAATAAACTCTAGCAGATGTATCAGTATGCAAATACTGATTCTATGCCTCCTTAATCCAGTTTATAGATCTTAACTGTGTCAAACAGAGGAGAACAGTGAACGCAGGGCATCCCTTTAAGTTATGGGGAGGAAAGGACATAGGACTGCAGCTAGGAATTCTCCCAATGATGACCAACCTGCCCTAAATGGAAAATGAACATGATCTGCCAGATCTGACAACGTCGAATAGTTCCAGATGTGCTCCCAGTGAACTTGGCAGTAAAAATCTGGTAAAAATTTGTCAATGCTGTAATCTAGCTAGGGGATTTGTTGTAACACAGAATAACATTTACAGAATGTTCTTGGTCCAACCTGACATGTTGATAAGCACGGGGTACAGCAAGAATGCTTTTCTCGCCTGTTTCAATTTCGGCTGCCCACAATGACCTGCTTCAGTTTGAAAAACAATTTAAATTAAAGTAATTTTAATTAATCTTTTCATATATTAAGAGAATGGGATAGAAATATGGCCACGTAAGATGCTTCTGGAAGGGAAGAAAACAATAGCTCAAAAACTCATAGCTCAAAAAATTAGAGAGTCGGGAAAGTCTTGTTTCTAAACCTATATTTCATGGCCCTACCCTTTGTTATCCTGAATGTTTTACAGTCTCTGTTTTCACATCCACAATGATGGGGACGAAAGCATTGATCAATCTTTATATGGAATTTTGAGATACAAGGCTAGAAGAGAAAAGTCCTGCATGTAGAAATTATGAATGCATTTATCCAAGGGTATTGATGATTATATGAATAGGGTAAGCATATTAAATAAAGGCATGAAAGAGAGGATGAGGTCTTCCTTCCCACCCTGGCATCATGCAGAGGGCTGAAGTGGTACAACGAAAACCAACAGCTCTTTATTTTTGCAAGGAAGACTTTCTGGTACAAAAATCTGGCAAATTACCATAACACAGCCATCCACGGAACCTGTTCACAACTGTTGGCACATAGAAAATGGTGTCAGGAGAAGAAGCTGACACACAAATGCTAAAAACTTTGTGCCCCTTTTGGCAGCTGTTGGATGCTGCATTAAATTAGGTGTGCCTCAGCTTGCTTCTCTTAAAATTCTCCTATCCCCAGAGCAGTGCATTAAGTAGGAAGACAAAAGGTGATGCAAAAAGTACCCAAATTCAACACAGTCACTTCTCATCATGTTTTGCACTTGTTTCTACTTCTTAAGAGCTATGTACCAAAATTATATTCAGTGCATTTCCATTGCTCATTTGGAGGATTTTGTGATACAGACAGATTTTTTTTTCTTGTGGTACCGAAAGCTATGGTCAGGGGAAAAAAACCCCAACAAACAGATAGACACTGATTTACATGTATATATATATATATGCGCATAAGGTAGAAGCACAAAATTGCAAACCTGAAGGACAGAAAATTCCTACAAAGTAGCTAGTCTTTCTTTTTTGCCAATAAATATAACATTATGGAGCAGGACTAACAAAATTATGTGTGTCTGACACAGGTGGTGATATCTGAAACACTTCATTTTAAGTTGGAGATAGCCATCTCCTCCTGCTAGTGCATCACTTACTGTAGAGAATAGAGTTTTGGTTTTCTCATTAGGAGGGGGAGATGATCCTCACGAGAATTCTCAATCTCAGTAATTCTTAAAAAAAACTCCAACAAAAATGGAGCCCCTAAACTGAGCCTGAATGAGCTTTTTAGGTCATGGTACATGGCAGTATTCTCTAAGGATGGTTACCATAGATAGACCCACAAAGGTTATGAAAACTATGGGACAAATTCTCAGCTGGATTAAAACAACACAGATGCTCATACTTATACGGAACTACCCCAGTCCATTCCTGTTAGGAATTTGCCAGTTGTTCCAGATTGATATATCCATCTACCTGAGGGGTTAACAACTTCAAGCCCCTCAGATACCATGATGACAGCTCCAAAGACAAATGGAAATTGTGCTCTTTACTTGAAAGCTCATCATCATTACTTACTACTTCACAGCATCAACCACGGGTACTTTGGGACTTAACAAAAACTGTCTACAAGTCAAGTCCCAAGATCAGTAACTACCTACTGCTGTTGTCATTCTGTTAGGTAAGCAAAACTGTAGCCCCTCTTTTCAGTTTAATTACATCTGTAAACATAAGAGCATAGTATAGCATAAGACCACTTCTAATTCTAGGCTTTGTGCACCGACTTTCTACATAATGAAGTGAAAATAGTACAGAAATGTTTTTGGAAATGTAAATACACTGAAGGAAAACCAAATATTTTCAGTACCTAAAAACCTTACACTAGAACCATCCTGGAAATTTGAGAAAGCACAAAAGAGGCTGCATGAACAAACATAACTAGCTGCATGGAGCACAGCTGGTAACACAATTGTAAGCAAGACTTTTTAGGTGATACAACTGTCAGAGCCATTCAAAGACATAAAACAAGCTACTGTAGATCTAGCAGAGAAGGCTGAAACTAGCAAGTTCCACAAACTACAAAGCTCTCCTTTGAATTGGCTCTGACCTGACTCAAGCGACCTTGAAGAACAGAGGATTTGAAATTCCCTAAGCAGGAAATGTAGAGGAATGGATTCTCAGTTCACTCTGGACCTTACAAAGGTACCCCCACACTTGTCTTTTAGCAATTTTCAGGACAAAATGCCCTTTTCATCTTCTTGCTAAAAAATAATAGCATGCACAGCAAAGCCAGTAATTAGCACATACAAGCAAAATCACAGAAAAAATGCATTCTTTTTATGGGTGAACCTGACTCCAGCTGCTGTTCCCCATGTAGTCAATCAGATACAGAAAACAGAGCTGGCACTCACTGTACCAGTAGATGTTAGTACTCCAGTGCTCAGGACAATACAGTGGATTTGGTATACCTAGTTTGTCATGTTTCTGACTACACAAGACCTTCCAGACTAGTAAGTGTCGTTAGGGCAGAGGACTGGCTGCAACCTAACATCTACCAACAAACAGGAAGGTTCTTTCTGTCATAATTATCAGTTGTAAACCTCATGGCTGACACCGCCTTTCTCAACAATCCAGACTGAAATATCTTCATGCTTTAATAAGTTCATTTTTTCTTTTTATTAACTCAAAATATTTTCTGATAATTGATATTTGTGTTAGTCTCAACTTTTTTCAACATGCACTTTAAAGGTGGGAGGTATGACTAACTTGAAATTTTCAAGCTTTTGGTGCCCAGCGTCTGGTGCTTTATTATAGTCTGGATATCCACTAATTAGAAGAAAAATAATATATTTGGAGGTGTTGAATTTCCACAAAGTTTAAAAACTTTTCTAGTTCAGTTTTAGTTTGAGACAGTTATAGACAGTTTAGCACCCTTACTTCTCTGGGGTGACCAGTGACAGAACCCAAGGGAAGAGCATGAGGCTGTGTAAGCAGAGGTTTAGGCTGGGAATCAGGAAAAGGTTTTTTACCCAGACAGTGGTTGGGCACTGGAACAGGTTCCCCAGAGAAGTTGTCACAGCACCAGCCTGACAGAGCTCAAGAAGCATTTGGACAGTGCTCACAGGCACGGGGTGTGACTCTTGGGGATGGTCCTGTGCAGGGTCAGGAGCTGGATGCAATGATCCTCCCTTCAAAGACAGCACATTCTGTGATTGAACATCCAGAAGCTGTGGGCTCTTTTTCCCTGTTTGAAGATTCCCAAAGAGGTACTGATGACATCATATCATCACTGCCATGAGTGCAAGAAAATGTACTCTGGAATTTGGTGGGAATGAGGTGCTTAGCTTTCAAGAAAGCAGATTTAGATTAGCTCTAAGAAGAGATACATTTTGGTATATGAATGAATTCATGTAATCCCATTTTCAGCAATTTGCGGCTGAGGAAGATGAGTATGAATAAGTGTCCTTAAGTTTCCAAAATAAAGATGACATAACAGGTACTGAATTAATGAACACTGGCAACAGCCCTAAGTAAGCAGAAATAAAAATATGGGAACACTAGGGATTTAAGAATGACGTGCATCTCTGGCAATGTGGTAATATTCAATGTCTCAAATACCAGAGTTGCACAGGATAAAGTTTTGAAGGGGCTCTAAATGCAGACAAGGAGAAAGCTGTAGAAGTAAAGGAGATGGAACTCATGGTCTGAGGGAGTAAGAGACAGCAAGAGATTTCCACAACGATCCTTGATGCAAAAAGAGGCCATACTAGCAGAAGAAGCCATTTTCAACTTAAAATCATTCTTAATATTTTAGGTCAGATTACTCTATTAGCAGAACCACATGTTGCATTACAGTAACCTCCTCTTTCAGTCACAGTACCTACCCATTTTCTATTAAAAAAACCCTGTGTTTCCGTCTATTTCAAATATCCCTCAGTTTTGCAGATCATAAATCCCAGAATACCCCTTTCCCTTACACTGCTATTGTCACTACAAGATCCACCACTAGCTCTGCGAATCTTGTAATGCTCCAATAGCTGGAGAACTCAATAGCATATCAGGGAAGGATTCTGAGAAGAGCAGCATTTTTTATTTCCTTGTAGCGTCCATTCCTGACACAGGCACTACCCTAAGCCATGGTGTGCTCCTGTATGCTTTTCACATTTCCTTGGGATTCTGGATAATTTCCATTTAAGAGAAAACAAAACAAAAATACCACCTTCCTCTCATTCTTGTTCAGGTTTGGCATTTCCAAAATGCAAGCACAATCTCCACACTTCTTACAGTACTCTCTTTAAGTATATATTTTATAGCAATAATTTTAAACTACAGAAAAACCTACAAATATATAAAAATGCTGAGTTCAGATGTCCATAAAACCTGAGTCACTACATTCCTGAATAAGAACAACAGATGTTTTCCATTTGCTTTGTGCTACTGTATTTATTTAGCTACCCTTCCTTGTAAGAGCAAAATTCAAAAGGAATGGGGAATGCATGGTAAAACCAGGCAGCAAGTCATGAGAACTGGATTTTTAGCAGAAAATGTCTCCTTTACTTGAGCAGCTTCAATATCCCCATTTATTTATGGAAGAACCCTCCCCACATACGAAGAATCGAAAGCAACTGACCTCTTTAAAGTTCTTTAAGCACAAACATTAAAATACTGGAGCAAACCAAATCTTTTTTTCTTTCATAAAGCAAAACCAAGACTATGAGTTGGATTTGACACGTTATCTGTTTGTACCTTACAGAAAAGTCAACATCAAGTGAAATGAAATGATGAATCCTGGGTAGGAGGTAGGAATCATGTAAACTAATCTGGCCTAGCTATCTGTGGTTAAAGCAATTTAATTACTTAAGGGTGTTGTGCAGTCAGTCAGTCTTGATGGCATGGACAAGCAATCAATTATCTCTCTTTATGGCATTTTTATAATGCATTTCTGTATTTTGGTGTAAAAAGAAAACATACATTCTGCACTGACATTTTTCAAATTATATATTAAGCATTTTTAACATGCTCAGAAAAGCATGAAATGAGTTTGCTGTTATCATAAATTTAAAGAATAGGTGAATTTTGATTCTATGATGGAATTTTGGTTAAACAAATACGTTTTTTTGGTGATATATTTTGATTAATTTAAAATATGCCTCACTTAAAGCTGTGTGGTCATATGCAAAGTATTCATAAAGGCTTGACACATACCCACTCAAGGTCTAGAAATAAAGCCTTCTTTGCCTCTCCAGCTCTGTCTCTTCCAGCACACCCTCTCATCCATTTAGCTCTCTGCTATTGCCAAGGTCTGGAGAAAGCATGGGAATGGAGATGCTTTGTTTGGAGCAGCTGGGAGGTCACCCAGCACATAACTGCTCCCAAGCAGTGTGCTCTGCTCTCAGGCTCCTTCTCTTCAGACAGCAGGGTGGTCGGCCTCAGCACCCTGTTCCACTTGAGCTCATGAGACAGGCCGCCAATATTCCTGATAGCATGAGCCAACTGCTCAAAAATAACAGCCCTAACTTCAACAAACTGCAGTCAGTAGACAGGGAAACTGTAAAAGAATGATACAATCACTGGAAATCTCTCCTAGCAAAACCACATTTTGCAATAACTCCAACTAGTGCGTTATTGGAAAATGCGTAAGAGCGTGCAGTGTATCAGCAGCCACCTGCTATCACATGATTCATATCAAGTACTGTCTTTTCACAAGTGAAGTCTTTTGCTTCTTTGATTCAGGTTTTTTTTTCTGAGGTGAAGCAACACCTGGCACAGCCATTAACATCAAAATACAACCAGCACATATAAAGAAGATGCACGTCTGCTTTGAATGTGCCAATACGAGAAGTGCTAGGTTGCTGAATGCATGCTGAGTTCTTCGGACAATACTTCCATTTTGCAAAACAGTTATGTAGCATGGGATTCACAGCAATAGACACTGAATAAGACGCATCACAAAAATTTAAACTCACATTCTGCTGCAGGAAGATTAACTTCATGTGGCTTTGTTGATTTATAACGGGTTGAATTGCAAAGAATTACCCAAAGCTTTGCTTAGAATATCATCTAGGTTTTAATTTTAGCTTAGAATATCTACCATCTCTAAAATGAAGTTGTACAGACAAAAGAGAAGTCACGTTTTTATCCATAACAGCAACATCAAATGGAATTAAAGGACTGGAGATATTAGTATTTTAAAACTCACAAAATAGCCAAAGAGGACGAAACTTCATATTATATATTAAAGCACAAAATATCATCCTGAAATCCACCATTATAAAGAGGCATTCACCTTATCAAATGGCAGATTAACATTACAGCACTAGCTGTCAGAAACTAGAGGTATTTGAGTTAATTTTTTTTTATCACTTCCATCTTCTTTTCATTGCATGTGAACATCTAAGGGCTGAACACTGAACTTTTTATGTTCATCTTTGTGCAAGATACTATTGCTGGCAAAGCTGGAGCAAAAAGAAAACTCCTCTTATAACCTCAATTTAACTTCAGACGGATGTACATGGTAAAAAGCCAGTGAAGTGATAAATAGTTTCTGGCAGCTCACCCTTCCTACCTTGAGTAGTGTTACAGTTTATCATTGGGACTCGCCATTCAACACAGGAAACAGGGGAAGCAGTGTCGTGTTGTCTCAGGCTATACTCACAGATACTTCATAGAAATCCTTGGCAAACAGTCAGCAAGTACTAAAAAGCATAAAAAGTGTCTTTATTTTGCGAACAGATATATCTCAAAAGGATCCGCTAGGAAGCCCAGGAGAGGGGAAGCCAAGGCTGGGGTTAAAATAGCTGGTTTATTCACTTCTGCACAGAGCACAATAGTTTTACTGATTCAATCCACTAGTCATTTGCTAATTTTGCACCTTGGAAATGAGTATGGACACACATACAAATCAACACTTGCAGCAAAGGCATGTGAAATTATTATTTCTCAAAGCAAATATCAGTTAAAACATTTTAAATATTCTTATTACTGTATGTAACAGCTTCTTTGACAGTATTGCAACTGAAGAGCCTAATTCTGCAATCATTACCACCAGTAACTTGCAGCAGCAAACTACTTCAGTTGACAATTTGCAAGAATACAACTGAACTCTGGTTACAGAAGAGGGACTTCAGTAATTTGTAGTCATCACTCCCCCAAAGGCAGAAAAAGAGGGATTAATAAAAATACTCTCTTCTCCTCAGTGCTAGCCCTTAGCAGAACAACAACATTCAGAAAATCGCCTACAAATCAGTACCTAAAAGGGTCCTACAAGACAGCTGGAAAGGGACTCTTTACAAGGCATGTAGTGCTAGGACAAGGGAGAATGGCTTTAAACTGAAGGAGGGTAAATTTAGATTGGATATTAGGAACAGATTTTTTACTGAGAAAGTGATGAGGCACTGTAACAGATTGCCCAAAGAAATGTTGTGAAAGTCTCATCCCTGTTCAAGGACAGGTTGGTTGGGGCTTTGAGCAACCCGGTCTAATGGAAGGTTCACTGCCCACAGTAGTGGGGTTGGAGCTCAATGATCTTTAAGGTCCTTTCAAACCCACGCCCTTCTAGGATTCTGTGATTCTATGAAATGATATGCTAATAAAAGTATGGCTGAAGCCACTTTTCCCACATGTCAGGTTACTCCTCTTCTACCACCAATTTTTGGATGGCAATTCTAATTAGTGCAGTTAATAAAAAAATAACTAATATGAAATTAATGTCACAGCCTAAATGACCTCTGCTGTAATGCCACTCAAATAGTTAAATAGTTTCAGGAATTATTTGGAGTCCATGTGTTTAACGTTTGTTACTTGAACGAAGAATGAAAAAGGTGCCAAATTTCTTGACACTATTTCTAATTAAACCAGCCATTGTGTGAGCCTTTACATCTGCAGGATTCCTCATGGAAAGAACAGATCATGTACGGCATAATGAGTATCAAATGCAGTAAAAATCCACAATAACCTTTGCAGCACAGAATTTAGAAACTGGCTGTTCATTTGTAAGATATCTGATCCTTCTTCCCTTCCCAAAACCAAGACTTGTCTTCCGCATTGGAAATTACAATTCAGTGAAGGAAAAGTAAATAAGTTAACTGACAAAATAAAATCCTTTTGTTATAAATAAATTCCTAATGGAGACAGAAAACCAGTTAAATTCCATGAACATAATAAAAACTGTGCAGTAACATCTCACACAAAAGAGGTAAAGCCACTGCCACACGTTTGTGTTATCTGCAGAAGGCTCACCATCAGATCAGACTTAATGCTCAGAGCCCCCAAAGGGTCTGTTTTGTAAGCAGACAGCAAGGAACATTGTGATAAGAAAAGTGCAGAGAAGACAGGGCTCAGGGTGCTTTGTACCTGGACTTCATGGTCCCCTGTGCACCCTGTCCTAGAAGGGCCCCTCTACACCATCCATTGCCAAAGAGACAAATCGCCTTATAGGTTCACTGCTGTTAACAAACACTGTCACCAGCACAACTCTGGAAGGTCCCAAAGCCTTGTACCAGTTGCTCCTAAATAGGCTGGGTCAAAGTGAAGGCCATGTGTGTCATTTTAGCTGCTTCCTCATCACCTACAGCTCCTCATCATGCTGAAAGCCTCAGATCCCAAGGCTGAAAGATGGCATTGTTCCTTTCCACCATACTACTTTTGCCAAAGTCTTCTACAGTGTGAATTGCTTGTGATGGACGCTTTCCTTAGGTCAGCAGAAATATGGTTGACCCCTCACCCCCTCATTATTATTGTCCTGATTCACAGAACCATAGAATAGTTGGGTTGGAAGGGACCACCACAGATCTTCCAGCTGACCACAGGCAGAGACATCTTCCACTAGACCAGGTTGCTCAGAGCCCTCTCCAGTCTGGCCTTGAACACTTGCAATTATGCAAATTATCCACAACTTCACCACTAGTTCGAGACTGTTTTAGACCTCACTGAAAGCACTTTTGGAGGAAATGCTACCTTTGATAGTATGGAGAGAGTTTTGTAGCAGGTTTTGCCTTTCTGTGCAGGGTGACTGAAAAACTGCCTGGGGACAGTAAAGTTACACACTCTTGAAAAGCAGATTAATGGCCAGCACGTAGGTGAGACTGTCAGAGCCATGTAACAAAAGACTGTCATGTGACTACAACTCATCGTGAGACTGTCAGCTCTCTAGAGTATCCAATGTACAGGACTGTAACAGATATACTACTTTATATAGAATTACAGGTACACATAACCTGCATTTACACTAGATAAAATATGATAAAGGAAGTAGAAGATCAATGGACTCCTTTTTCATTCAGTAACAGACTAAATTAAAGAATCAGTTAATCACTCTAAGACTGCTCTTGCCATCATAATAGAGTATTTTTAAAGTTTAGGGGTAGACCACAATGAAATTCTATGCCTGATACATAAAGTATTTTGTACTCAATCTATTTTTCTTTTGAGACTGGAAATGCCATTATCAGCACAATCTGAAGCATGCGTGTCTGTGTGTACATATGCAAGCATATGGACACATTTTGATGCTCAGAATAATGTAACTGATCACTTTCCAGACAGGAACATGTGGCTGCCTTTCTTGCTGTGTGTCACGCAGCCAAGCAATGAACTTAGACAGGCTTTCTTCTTGGAGGTTTGGGTTCATTATTTTTTTTAGAAGTGTCTATTTTAGAAATTGTTTTTGCAATAGGAAAATGCCTGTAACTAACTAAGAATCATGACACATTTTGAAGACATCCTCAAGTTACTTATTGCTATCAAAGTCAGGTATCAGAGGAACTGAGCAGGAAGGCACATGAATTTCTAGCTGTTGGGTGTATATAGCATGTATACCACACAGCTACAGAAATAAGTCTTCCTTCTGATCATTTTTTTAACATGATATAATTCATCTATTTGAGAATGATGACAAGATTTGGGAAACCCTCAAAAGAACAGCCAAAAAAAATGCAACCTGACTTGGCTATGAGGTTTTCCACGCTCATATGAGCTGATTTTTTTTAAATCCCAGCTTTCAACAGAAGTTAGCATTACAAAAGCGCATCATCATCCTAAACATTTTTTATTAGTCTAAAAGATATCATCTGTCCTTGCTGATGCACATTTTTAAAGAGAATGGGGAATGTGTTCATTGGTCTGGGGACTGGAACTTTTACTAAATAGGAAGACATAGAGACAGCTTCACAAACTTGTGAACCATCCCAACTCCCTTAGGATGAAGTGAACGTATGGAGAAGTTTTTTAAATGCTGTACATGGCAGGTGAAACCCTAGCTCTGTAACACTCAGTGAGAGCTCTGCCATTGGCTTCAAGGCTGGGACATCACGCTGCTCTCCCCTACACTTTTCTTCTGAAATTAATGCATTTTTACGCTTTCCAGTTCTTATTAGTGAAGTCAATAATTAGGGGCCTTTTGCTGTTCAATGTATATTCCCCTTTTCCACTGATATTTTAGCAATTTGTTTCAGTAACGCCTCTGTATCTGACATTTATTAGAGCACAAATCTATGTTAGAGACTTGCTAGCTCATCAGGCCCAGCAGCAGACTACTTGAGTCAGTTTGACAAACGGCCAGAGTTCAGAGTCTTTCCATAAATAATGACTTTGTGTTGTCGGTTATTTTGGCCCACGCTTACAGCAATGAGTTTCCAGAGCAGATGGAGCTGCTCTCGGCTGCCATCCCCTGTCTTCTGAACTTCCTGTTCTGTGCATGGTTCTCATCAGCACCCATTCTGCAGAAAACACCTATTTCATAAAATTGAAGTATGTCTTTTTTAAAGCAGAAAGAAAATGGATTAATACCTTCTGTGGTTATAGAATTAAAAAGAAACCCAACCAAACAAACGTGCATTTGAATGGAAGTTTTAACCACACTGAAAGCTGTGCATTGTTTCAGTTCAAAAAGAACCCTAATCTGAGCTTCAAATGGACTTAAATTCTCTTACAGATTATTCAGAAATTTCATCTTTTTCATGTAAAAATGCTTTTATGATCTTTAATTCTTGCTCACATAAATGTTATAAGTCACTCTTATTAATAACTTATACATTCATAAAAATATTTGTTTCTCCTATCTTATAATTCTGAGGGTGGATTTGCACAACAGTGCCTAAATTGACCTTGAAAGTAAAAAAAGCATAAATTCTCAGCAAATTAGCCCCCCTGCTGTCACAGTACATTATGTGCATTGTGTGATTTCCATACACAGCTGTTCACAATTCTAACAGCTACGCTTTAGATGCCACTTTCCAAAGCCTCTTTATTTCAGAGCCCTTAGAAGTTAAATATGGGAAAAAATAAATTTTAAAATAGTGTACATTTGTGGAATTACCAATGAAATGGAAGTTTTAAAAACATTTCTATTCACAACAACTATGTTTCCTCACAAAAGTTTAGAGACAGATGTATAGCCAAATCTAGCTACAATCCTAGACAAATATAGTTTAAAGAAAAAAATGCCAAAGACTCATACTTTCTCAGTCTTTCAGTGTGGGGTTTCCCAATTCTCATTGCTCTAAATTGCAGAAAGGAGTCACTCCCTTCTCTTACTTCAGCATGTAACAAGCCCACTCTGTGTGACAGAGGATCATTGCATTGTGGATGCATGGTTGAAGCAGACCTGGCCAGATGATATTGCACAGTCATGGCACGCAATCCAGGCATGTGCACACATGGCTCCCATATTTCAGTAAAAGAAATGTCAGCTATGCAACAGTCTGTCCATGCGCCGTGCGGCCCCATCCATGCAGAATCCAGCATGCTGGGGATGTGCCAGCCCTATTCTGCATGCACAACATAAATGCACTGCATAGTTACTGCTGCACAACTACTGCTTTGGTGGAAAAGAGAAGAGAGGGGCACCACGGAACAGTGCAACTCCTTCCTATTGTCCCAACTGTTCTCCATGCCACCCCTGTTGAGCCTACAGTTTTTCAAGTCATTAAGAATAGAGGTCCCAATTACAGACCTTGGCAGTCAGCCACACTCCAAGCACCCATTCTTAAAGGGAGGCTGAGCCACACCATCCATGCTGAGCCAGAAACATGAAGATGGAAGATGATAGAGCATACTTGGCAGACTTTGCAGCTCTTCTACAAACTAATTTATTTGGTTCATCTCACTTTACAACCACTCTGAACATCTTTTGGACTGCATTATTACAACAGCTTCTAGCTATTGCTAAAGTACTATCAGTCACTGTTTGAATCTATATATTCCTGGCATGTAATGATGTTGTAAAGCCAAAAAAGACTTACTTTGCCTTTTTGTTTGAAAGCAAGACATAAGTGGGAGAATCTATATCTACTGTTAGGGAACATGCCCATATTAAAGTGGATCCTGCTCTGACCATCTTAAAAATGTAAAGATTTTTACTGCATTTGTAATGAAGATTTGTAAAGACTTTTGTTAGCTAGAAAGAATTGGAGCCCCTTCTCATCTTCATTCAAGATGGTTTCTTAAAAGGAGACTTTGACAGTAATTTTTGGTAGGCATCAAATAATAAAAGCTTTGAATTGTCCAAATGCATTATTTTAATAAAATTAGAAATAGCTGATGGGAGGAGCATGAAGGAGGAAAGGGAAATCTGCTCATCACCTGTGTGTTTCCAATGAGCTGAGAGGACCTGCCCTTTTCCTTCAAGAAAGCGAGGTGGGTGCTCAGCAGAGCTAGAAGCACTGCTACTCAGTTTAAACTAAAAGAGAGTAGATTTAGATTGGCTGTAAAAAAGACTTTTTTTATTTATTGTGAAAGTAGTGAGATATGGGAGCAGTGTCCAAAGAAGTTGTGGACCACCCATCACTGAAGTGTTCAACATCAGTTTAAACAGGGTTTTGAGCAACTTGAGATAGTGAAAAATATCTAGATACACGAGGTGATCTTTGAAGGTCATAATTCCATGATTCTATGATTCTAGTCGATTCTTCCCCTTTAACTGTAATGTCACACATGCAACTTCACTAGGGCACTCTACTTGGATAGAGTGACAAGCTGAGGAGTGTATAAACACATTTCCTGGAGGGGAAAAAAACTCAGTATAATTATAATTGCAGCTACCTGGGCACCAATCATTTACTGTTAATAGAAATGTACTAGAACTGACTCTACGTCAAAAAGCGTATGTACCTAAGAGTGAGCTAGTTACAATTAAAGCAAAATCCCCCAGGAATACCCATATGCATCCATTAAATTAAACAGAAAGCTTTGATAAGTTAAAATGGGAGATAAGAGGATGATCTACTTTGTAGGAAAAAATGTTAATCTATCTCTCTGTATTTTAAGTAATATTCTATAACATTTCCCTAAAAGCTCAGAATGAACAGAGCATTTCTATGTATCATCATCCCTGACGAGAATGTCTACATTCCATTTTTTCCCCACTATCATCTGACAAACATATTTGCTATCATCTAAACACTTCCATCTTGCAGTTCTACTTTTTTACTTTCTTTCCACCAGTCTCCTGGGAAAATATAGTGAAGTTCAATGTTTCTCATGTTAAGCATGGATCCGTGCTGTGCAGCTACCAAATGGAGATCCCTCTGTCTCCTAGAGCTTCTTGCTCTTTGAACCACATTCCAAAAGCTGAGCTTGTTCACTGCTAGTTCCTTGACAAAATCTCATCTGCACACCCATGAAGGAGCACAGACATGACTGGAGGAGGAGGAGGAGTCCAAACAATTTCCTGCCCAGCTACTCCTACACCCACCAGAGGAGACATTTCAGTGCACCAACAACTCATCAGCACAAGCCCAGAGGAGCACAATGGTAGGTGGGGAACTGGAATGGAGGACTCAGAGGAAGGGATTTATCTATATATACACTGTGTGTGCATGTAGCTGCTGGGAATACATCTTCAGCCTTGCTACTGTTTGAACCTGGGGACATGGAACTGCAGCAGCCCTGCATCTCATGGGCTGTCAGATGCAACAGAACATATATTTCCCCCTACAAGTATGGCAATCAATTTTCATTTTTCTACTAGTAAATGCAATTTCAGGACAGAAAAGAAGTCAGTAAGTACTTTAAAATGCTTGAAAGAGAGATACTATAACTAACAAACCCCTATATACTTTGTGTTTACCTTTCTAATACCTTATAACTTATGAATAAAAAGGATTGCAAATGTATTTTTTGACAATTATAAATCCCTTGCTATTAATTTCTTATTTTGTGGGCCACCCTGTTATACAGTCCTACTTATTTACAGAGCTCTGTTTGTAGAACAGGATGTTAGAGGGGGATTTCTGTGCCCTCGGCAACTCCACAGTTAGAAACCTGTTATTGGTTCCCTATATTATTTATGAACAGTTGTATGCTATTTGTTTTTACACCAGTATTGTCCTCTCAGAGATGCAGCACACACCACTGTTTGCCTGGGTTTTGGCTCCCAAGCATATGTACATAGAGCATCCATGTCCTCCCTTTGTTTTTGTAATGCTATGCAATTCAAACCAGCTATCTGCCATGTAAGATACTCCTGTTTTGCTCCCCGTTCTTAACCATTCTCCATCCTGTAAAACGCATGTTCCTCTTTACCATCCAAAAACTCCTTCCTTAACACAAAACAAGCTCTTTTCTCAACTTATTCCAGCTACAGCAAGTTCTCATGCATGTGAGCAAACAGAACTAGAGGAAATCTCCTAGCCCAAATTCAGCAACATGAATGCCACATCTGCCTGGCTGTAATAATTTGCTGCCTGAGATGCATGAACAAGAAGCTATAGCTCAGGATCACCTGTCTGTGATACCTCGGCAATATATCCCAGTCACTCTTTCCAGCCAACATATCTCATTAGTAGTTTCAACATCTATTTTGACCTATGAAATTCTGCCCAATTCCTAGTTCTTTGACATTGTCCAGTTCCTTTCTGCATGACAGCCCACCTTCCCCTGTACTGACAACTTCGAGTCACCAGCAACTTACATGCCTAATATGTTAAAGTCATTTATGGGACCCTACCGCTGTCCTGAGTGCACCACCATTGAAAAGCTTTGCTACTTACCTCCCTGAATCCCAATCACTTCCCTCTTCTCAGCATGACCCACTGTCATCTCCACATCCAACAGCACTTTGTTCCAAAAATTGAGCCTTAAGAATAAGATCTCAAATGTACACAGCTATTGAGGACACACAGTCCTTGCAAATGACTTTCTAAATGATACCTGTTTTCTGAGACCTTTCTCAGGCCTCTTTCTCAGGCACCAGGAACTGATGTTCCATTTCACTGACTGCTTTGTTGTAGAACAGAAACTCCACATAAATAAGTCAGTTCTAAACAGACATTGCTTTGAAGAGACTCTTCTCAAAACTGATCTAGCTGGCAGATACTGAAAGAATTACTACTTTGGCCATACCAAATGCACCCTAAAAAACTAAACAGAAATATACACTTCTGGAAAGTGGTATAAACTACCAGATTGTTATCAGGGAGGAAGAAAGTTATCTGGAAGTGTCATTTATTCTTACTTGAGAATGGTTATCAGGAACAAACAATGCAAGATCTGTTGCAGAACAAGCGCATCCTGTTCATAAAAGCTATATAAGGAAGATTTTGTGCTCCAGCCACAGAGGCTATATTATCAGGTCTTTACAGCACACTTGAAATAGAGCCCTGTGTAGTTCTGTTTTGAAAGCCTCTGAAAACCTATTGAAATGAAGGATAGGGAGAACTGAAGAGGCATCTTAATTAAACAGATTTGAAAAAATATCCTTCTTCCTTCCAATCATTCATGGACAAAGCAACCAGACATTACTACTTTAGCAAGAGTAAAATATTAAGGAGTTTTATTTCAGCTGTGACCCTGGGAACTTGGCCCTTTCATCTTCCGTGTGGCAGAAATATTTTGAATATGCTCTTTTCTTGAAAAAACAAAACCGGAAAAATATATGAAAAAAGTCTCTTCAAATACCTGCCAACATGCCTAAAAGCAGGGCTTCACCAAGCAGCTTTCCTACTGCAAGGGTTTGCAACAAACTGCATGGGAACTCGCAGTAATCAGCTTCATTCAGACATCATTTGACTGGAGTACTAAGACAGAGTAAAAGTAAGCTTAGTCTGTGGAAAGAGCAGAAGATAGGACCATGTAATCAATAACTAGCAACTGTCTGATCAGTACAAAATTCCCAAACTGTCATCCCTTGGAGGATTTGGATAGGCCATCTAGAATTAAAGACAATACCTGCTTGAGGCAGCAGAATCCATTGCTGCCCAAGCACCATGGGGCAAACACCAGCCTCTCAAGACGAGCTTGGTGCCAAAAGAGAGACTTTACATCCAAATCCAGCCCACACTCAAAATTACAGCAGCAATTACTAGTTGTTGCATTTAACTCTTCCAAGGCAAAGCACTGTGGAGAATATATGGATATTTATGTTCAGCAGTAACTGGAACCTGAAGTTCTCACCAGTGTCTCGGTTTGGCACATCAAACCTTTTGCCTCCTACTTTGGTTCTCACTTTTTTGAGTGCATTCAGAGTAGGAACCCAGCTACCAAACACTGCATAACCTCATCACACAGCTGTCAGGAGAAAAGATTTCCCCCTCGCCAGGCGACTTTTACATTGGTCTTAAGGAGACATATTCATAAACACAAGTCTATATAAAAACTAACTCTGATGCAAAATTCTTAGAGAATTATTGGTGCACTTGAACTTTCATGTAAAAAAAAATTGTGACACCTTAAGTCCTGAATGAGTGCTCCAGTCAGGAGTTTTGTAAATATTGTTTAGGTGACCTGTGACATGAAGCAGATCAGAGGATTACTAGGAGAGGAGTATCCTTTGAAGTGTTCAACTGTGAAATATGGCATTTTTATTTTTATTTCTACCACATCATTACTGCTAATAGAATATATTTCAGCTGGGTTTTTTTTGGTTTTTTTTTAATATATATACCATTCTGGTATTTGAGGGCTTTTTTTCTGATGAAACGGTGCTAACTTTAAAACCATGACAACTTATGGTCTGAAATATCAGCATGTGTTCCCTGCAATGTGATTGTTCGCATCCTGCAAACTTTGCTCAGGCAAGAGCACAATAAAGGAAATTAGCACTAGATCCTGCCTCATCTCTTCTAGACATGGGTAGACTTTACAGGGCACATAGCTCCATGGAAGTGCATGAAGGTGCATATCTGCACCACGTAACTGACTGTCCTTCTATCAGCAGAAGCAAGAATTTATCTGCAACACCATTAAAAACTGGGGTGAAGTCCTGCATGGGTCATTGCTACCTCCTGCAACCCCTGGCCCCACCCAGAAGTTTCCTGCCTGTGCTTAGAAGTTTCAACAGCCATCTCCTGCCTTTATACTTCTCTCTTCAGTACTTCACTCCTTGTGCGAGTAGGAAAGTAAGGTTCATAAATATACCCACTTCCGTAAATGAGGTATGCTGTCAGCCACATCAGCTTCTTGGTTGAAGTAATTGTTTTCAGTAAGTTACACGTGAATGCTGCTTCCTGAAATTCTTCCAGAAACCTTGGATGAACACCCTCCACTCCTAGTGACTTAGGGAAATTATATGTCCCTCCCTGGCTTATATTTTTTTTTCTTTTCTTTTGAAATAAAGACCTCTCTGCTGGCATTTAACCACCTGCACTGACATGATCATATAAAACCTGTACTAATTTCAAAGACAAGAGGATGAATAAAAAACAGGTATTAAAATTGTCTCGATCAACAATTTCACTGAGCCTGAATTTTTTTCCTTATTAAGATTCTAAATTGAGATCATGCTATTTTTTTTGAAAGACTATACTAACATAATAACCCCCATTACTGTTCATTTGGTGTTGAATTTTCAAAGAACATCAAAGTACTAAACTGGAAGAAATCACTGGCTGAATCCTAGGGATCCTCATTTTTTGAAGTATTCATCTTTTGGCAGCTGCAGCTTCTTCTGCAGGTGCAGAGAGAACATTTCATTTAAGTCACTTTATTCATGTAGCTCAATTCAAAGGCTATTTCACTTGAAGCTGAGAAAAATCCTGGCTTGCAGATACAGAGAACCAGTTTCCAATTTACAGATAAAAACCAGATAGCAACGGATAAGGTCTAGTCAAATGAAGCTTTTAGGACAGTATAATCTGTCAGTTCTATTATTAACTAGAAAAACTTGCATTTAAATTTATCAAAATGCCTTTGAACTCAGTTTTTAAAAGACTTCAGCACATTTAAAGAAGCTTTATAGAACTGACTAAAAAAAATCCATTTGCAGTTTTAAAATTTAATTTCACATTTAATCTGGGCAGAGATTGATACAATTTATGGGGAAAAATAATCTATCCAAAAAATGCAAACAGAGGCTAAGGTATGTAGTCTCTTAAATAAATGTGCAAGATATAATCTTCTAGGGAACAAAGGAAGTCTAACTATTGTGTTGAAGCATTTCTCCCTTGTGGAGCAGCATAACAAACAATGATTTAGAAAGAATGAAGTTTGAAAAAGTACTGCAAGGGCTTTAGCAAGTACAGTGCCAGCACTGCGATATTATTTTAGAGCAACCCCATATCCTTGAAGCGATGTTCCTGAGGGGGGATATAAACTTGCCATACTGAGGCACTATAAAATTCCAAGACAACTGGAACACTTGCCCCAAGGGACAAATTGCTAACTGGTTCCCCTCTTGCTGTATTTACTGCAGGTATGTGTTAAAAATGCAGTACTTTATAGAATCATAGAATGGCTCGGGCTGGAAGGGACCTTAAAGATCATCTAGCTCCACCCCCTTGCCATGGGCACACTTTCCACTCGACAAATTTACTCAGAGTCCTATCCAACCTGGTCTTGAGCGCTTCCAAGACGGGATATCTACAACTTCTCTGGGCAACCTGCTCCTTGTAACTTTTTCCTAGTATCTGTTCTAAATCAATCCTCTTCCAGTTTAAACACAGTCTCTCTCATTAAATCACTGCATGTCCTTCTAAGAGTCCCTTGCCAGCTCTCTTGTAGGTCCTCTCTAAGTACTAGAAGGCTGCTACCGGGCCTCTACAAAGCCTCCACTTCTCCAGGCTGAACAGTCCTTGCTGTTGAAAGGTAAAATGCAATTTGTGTCCAGACCTCCGTGTTTCCCAAAGCATAAAACAGGACCTTCAACAGTACAAGATATCTCCCTGAGACAACTCTCATGGGGCCAGGGGAGCTCCTCTCGACATGACTTCCCATCAGGAAGAGGAGAGAATGATGTAAGGGAGGTAGATTAGATTAGAATGAATAAAGGAGAGTATATAACGGTAATCAATGCCCTAGAGAAAAATGCTGTGGGGATGGGGAGGAAGAAGGGAAATGGGGTTTAGCACCCATCCAACAATATAACTGATAGGATGCATTTCTGCTATTATGAGGAGATAAAAGCTGCAGGACCATGATAGCACCAGCTACGTGCTGAAGGGCACCAGAGGGACTGACACAACTTCCTCTATCTCCAAGAAGAGTGCCTGCTATTTTATTTCACCAACAATTCAACAACCAGAGTAAAGACTGAACAGAAAGAGCAGGAGGATGCTGTGGTGAAAGCTAAGGAATTAATGAATTTGGCTGATTAAGTGCTAATCATGTGGAACAGAGTTCACAAAACAAATGGCTGTCTAGGTTGCCCAGCAGGCAGGATGAGGGCAGGAGTCCCCAGCCCTCCCAGCACCCTCTGGCACTGCAAACCCTCAGCCATGCTGGTACCAGTTGATAGACAAGCTGCCCTGTAAACCAGATCGGGGAATTATTCCAAGTTAGAACCAACAACAGCCTGTAAAAAAATGCTGTAAACTACTGTAAGTCCCTGATTTTTTACAAGATTACAGTTTTTCATTACTTGTCCTTAGACTAATGGCCAGAAAACAATTTCCTTTCTGTTGAATTGTCCTGCATAAGGAAATATCGTTTTTGCAGGTATTTAAGAAAACTGAGTAAGCACTTTGCCCTGTTATGTTAATATTTATAATAATTAATAAATAATTATGGTTATTTCATGGTGACCTTTTGCTTTTTCTATGCTGGCTTTTACAAACAGTGGAACTCATGGTGTAGCATTTGCGTGGATAAATTGAGCCATCTTATCTGAACAAAACACTACTTGTACATATAAATAAGAACATATGCTATAAAGCTTCATGCACAATTACAGGCATAGTGAAAAAAAAAATCAGCCTTTTTCATTTTAAACCACGTAAACACTTGTATTCAAGACTATCTTTATAAAGAAAATCTACTTTCTTAGAATCTGTTTCGTATGAAGTGGAGAAGATGCCAAAATCACACAAGAAAATGAGCCATTTAGTTCCATTTTCCCTTGGTAGAGAGAAAACAGAAGTAAGACACTGCTTGTAGTAAAGAATGCAAATTGATTTTGTGAAGGAAGTTATGAAATGAGCTAGTGGATAAGGCTGTGTTTGGAGGCACATTTTCTTATTCCCATCTATTCCCTTGCAAAAATACAGACATCAATGATTTGTATACCAGCAACATTCCCTTCTCACTTCCGTACTAATAAGTCCCTCCCTTTTTGATAAACAAGGTTTAGGAGCAGAGCCAGCATTCACGGTGTGTACCTCTCCATTTTAATCACCAGCACTTGCCCTGCCCTCCATTCAACCCAGACAAGGTGAGGGAAAGCACGGACTCCAGGGCTCAGTTTCTTCTTTTAGACAAATCTGAATTTCAGATGCCCTCAGTGATGCATGGTACCCTCCCAAGGACCTCATGGCTTTATGCTAAGTGTCCAGAAACCTGAGCTGAGATCTCCTCTGGGTCTATCTGCAAAATATCAGAGAAACAATTTCTACCTGAACTGGGACTGCAAGGGAGCACTTAGCCCACAGTGACTGAAAAGTGTACTGAAGCACTTTCAGTGATAATCTTTTCAAAGTAGCCGGTGAATTGTGTTCAAAGAAGCTACTCCATCAGTTGGACCATAAAGCAACTTGAAGAAATCACATGGACTTGACTCTCAGGGGTGAGGAGTACAAATCTAACCAGCCCTTGATCCCGGGCCAGTAGTGACAAACATCTTTGGAGATTCTGCCACCACCCAAAAATAACCTCAGGCACTTAATATGAACAATTAAACACTAATAATACCAAAGCACCTCTGCTAGTGAACTGTATAAAAGTGTAAGTGAAATCCTTTGCCCAAAGAGCCCCTTAGCAGCCATTTCTTCAGCCACCTTATATACAGTATTTGATATATGCTGGAAAAAATGTACCCAGCGGAGGTAGGAGCACTGACCACAGGCATAAACCAGCATGATTATTTCCACCCTTCAACAGTAGCTATGTTTTTACTAACCCAGGAACAAACACAGAGGCTGATACATCATACAGTGAGATACATAAATATTTTCTATCTCGTCAAGGGAATAATTTAGCATGGAACAAAACTGGAAAGCAGACAACATTTTAGCATAATGGTATCAATTTCTTTCAGTTTTCTTTTCATGCCTCAAAAAAAAAACTATTTTAAAATTAAACTAAATAAAATTAAACTTTTAAAATACTACTATCACATTTCAGTAGCTTTTGCTTTTTCTTGCTGCAAAAACAAAATTCAGCCTCACACAGAAAAAAAGGTGTACTATCATTAAGGTTTCCAGTAAGGTTAATATATCTGCTAAGCAAAAGCAAGTAAAAGGGTTTGCATTTTCAGACCCATGATTGAAGTACTTTCCATGTTAGTATTTTTGTCAACTCTCAATTCAGACTGCAATTTTCTAACAATGTTTTTCTCCTTCTATGACTATTCCTACTGTGTCATTCAGTACCAATCTGAACAGAATTTAGCCTCATTTAATGCAGAAAATATTCTGCTTCTCTAAGGTTTTTACGAAGAGAATGATGAAGATGCTTGCCTTAAAATTAAGCTTCAAAATAAGGTTTGGTTTCTTTTCTATTGCACACTTTTTATCCTAAATTCACTGATTGTCTGGGATATTTGTAATTTTAGGGTATTTTTGTTTCCCTTTTATTTATAAAGCTATTTTAAAGCCCACAGGATTACTCAGTTATAAGGTAATAGTATGAAAGTGTTAAATACAGCCTTTTGATTTTTCTTCATTTCATGTTTTCCTCTTCCTGAACACTAACAGAATAATGTCGCATACTATCTTGTATTTCTTTTTTTTCTCCTTATGGTGAAACAGTACGATACAGTACAACTGTTAGGTTACTGAACCTAATACAAGTATGTTTTCATGGTTCCTGATATAGGGCTTCATAATTGTTACTATCATCTTCACCACATCTTTCAAACATCTGCATTATACAGTTAATAATAGGACATTATGAATTGTCCTATCATGATCAAAAGACTTTCAAAACAAAGATCAAAATGCTTTTTTTACTTCATAGATGAGCCAGTGTTTGCTTAATGATTAAACACTCATGCTCCAAAATCTTACACGACTTTTTATCACCCACCCCAAGCTCTCATCACTCACACTGGCGTGGGCACAGCATTGAAATGCCAAGAAGTTTTCACCAGGGTCGGGTGAAAGGTAGCTTTCATGCAACAAACAGTTCAGCTTTTCTTGTGGGATGTTTATCTCTGTTTTTCTTGAGGGGTTGATTGGAGATAGAACTAGTACTTCAGGCGATCATTGGCCTGTACCACACCAATTTTTATGCAGTAATCTCTTCTGGTTTGGCGAGCAAACACAACAGTTTAAGGGCATGACCTAGAGCATGCTGATGTAAGTGAAGAATTCATATTGACTTCAATGATCTTTGGGCTGATGCCTAAGTAAACTCAAAGACACAAGCCCTATTTAGTTAAAAATAGCAATGCTCTTGAGACTTTCTAATGCTTTTAGGGGTGAGAACCATTCAAATCAAAAGATAAATTTTCAACTCAGTGTTAAGGACCCTGTGGACAGTTGCCATTAGTAACTATACATAATCTTCAATATACTTTTAATTTGCACAACCCTCATAGCTTAGACACTTGACTGCATGACTCGCATGAAAAACCAATGGGAAATCAGGCTTGCTATAGATTCAAACAACAGCATCAAGAGCTTACACAATTCCACTAAATTGCTTACGAAGTGCTTGTTTGGCAATGTATGCCTTGCAAAGACTGTGAAGTCCATCTAATAACTTTATATTAGAAAGTTGTTGCAGACAAGAAAAAAAATCAATTAAAAGTAAATTCCATTAAAATTAAGAGGAACGTGGAGTTCACTCATCTGTGATAAGTTAAAAGGAGATAGAAAATCTTATTAAGTGATGTCTTTGGAAAGTTCCAGTCTTAAAAAAAAAAAGTCCAGAACTTTTTCATATTTGCTTTCCACATATTTAAATGCTTTTCTACCTAAAGAAAAACTGTCATACCAGAGATGCCTGAATCTTATGTGAAACAAAAGCATAATATTTCTGCTTCCCAAACTCTTTCACTGTAAAATCTTTTCAAATTAAATAAAAATCTATCAAAAAATCAAGCAGAAACTCACACAAATGTTCTGGTGAATCAAACATAGAAAGAGATTTACATCTACATGCGTAGAAATAGCAATTTATTTATTGATGCTATATACCAATTAAAATCAATTAGTATTATTAGTTCATTTACATTTTTTATCTGTTATTTTTAGGTCATATCAGTTACTCATATCTGATGCTAAATCCTTTTCAAAATGAAAAGGCAAATTTTTAATGTTAGTGAGATAAGATAAAAATATTTTATTAAATAGTAGTTTAAGGAAAATAAAAAGATACTCTGTTAAAGCTGAGAATATTCTGCAGATGTGTTTATTTTGGCTACATCCTGACATAGTGAGTCTAAGAGAGATACTCAGGCAGTGTCTCTAAATGCAGCAGCTCCCATAGCAGGGTTTTCCTATGAACTAGCCTTACAGCAGAAGCTAGTACCAAAATAGTACCCACCAAGGCATGAGCGTGGAATCAGACTACCCAGAAAAAAAAGCTGTGAGTTGGTAACCTGGCTGAGAGATTTTCCTCAGAACAACTTAAATGCAGCATATATCTTCTGAACCCATAAAAAGTAGTAGGAATAGAATGAAAATCTAGACTAACTACACACATGGAGAATTCACTCATGGCAAATTCTTGGTACAATTTTGCATTGCTGTTTTTTTCAGCACCGTTTTGCACCAGCAATCAAGCCACTTTATACAGTGGATACTGGGATCAAATTCACCCTGGTGCAATCAGTTGTCCTCCAGTTTAACCCTTATAAAGTTGTTACTACACAAATGGTGCTTACAGGGAGTACAGTCTGCGAGACCTATTTGTTAGAAGTCAATACAGGACAAGGTAGCTTAGAAGGTGCAAGCAACTTTCTCCTCAAAAGTCTGCCCCTGAAAGAAAAGGCAAACTAATAGCTGAGAGACTTGCATGTTTCAAAAATAGATCAGGCTTGTCACTAAAGAAAGAGTTATTAATTCAAATAGGCCATTGTCAAAACGGTCAAAAGACCATACAGAAACCAAAATCATCACCAGAATAAAACCTGCAACTGCTGTGAAAAAAGCAAATAAATGCCACTTATGCCACTATTTACCATGCCTAAAGAAATCCCTACATTAAGAAAGGGAAGTTGAAAAAGCAGGGTGGTTGTGGGGAGGAAGGGGGTATTTCTCTGAGATTAACTCGGTGTCAGCTCTGGGGCCTTGAAAGACTGCCAGCTGTCCGGGCGTACATATTTTACCGCTGAAGTATGCTTTTGTTTCAGAACGGCTGAGACCCCCAAAATGATGTAATCCCCAGCGGAAGACTGACAAGCTTTGAGATATTCCAAAACACAGATGACAGACGGAATAGCAAGTAATCAGTGTAACTATATTGAATATTATCTTGCGAGAATCCGACAACGCAAACCTAATGCACCAGATAACAGCATTGCTTTGAGCAAACCTGGGGTAGAACATCACAAAGATTTCTGCAAAGAAGAAATCATTCAAGAAGGACAATTATCTACATGAGTGGAGGGAAAAAAGACGGAGGGAAACATATGCCTTTCGTAATTAGGGGTCAGATTATACTGTAGCCGAAAGGCATTTTTTACATTTTAAATTTGATTACATTTCAGAATGAAGCACTAATTGGTATTTCTGCAGTCTGTTTGAAGGGAACTTCATCTACTTAGGGAGGGGGAAAAATAACAAAAACCAGTGACCTTCATACCATCTATACTTAATATCTAGTTCTTTTGCCTGAAGTATTCATGGTTTCCCTTCAATTGCTGAAGCTATCTCTGGGAATAAGCGTTTTATGACTCATTGCAGTTTATCTCCAGAAAACCAGGAAAGAGATACTAGCAAAACATGCTAGAATCAAATAGATATTAAATCAAACAATCACTGCTGCTACAAGGAAAAACAAATCAAACCAGCCCATCCACCACTATAAATAAGAGACTGGAAGAAATTATTCGCACAGGCAACACCCAAGATGGCACCTTAAATCAGGGCCATCAAGGAAGTTAATTAAGGAAGGGACATGTGCATCGAAAAATGTGGAAAGCCTCACTCACTACAAAATCAAAGGCACGATGCACTTTCAGGTCCTGTCTATCAGCCAGAAACACTGTGTTGAGGGAGAAGATGGTAAATAGGCATGACAAATAAAAGCAAAAGTAACAAAGAACGTCTCACAAAACTTGTAAATGAGTATACATTACCACATATACATATTCTCCTTTCTCATGTGCATGCCAGACAAATGCATATTTCCCACCTAAGCCAATGAACCGAGAAAGAAACATCATAAACATAACTCAGGGGCCATGAACTCAAAGTAAAATATCCAGACCTTTAGACAATGACAGTGTTGGTGAAAGGAGATGCACTTCCAATATAAGATGAACTTCCAATATAAGAGTATTTCTGAAGAATAAGGGTTTTACAGAATGTAAAGGAAAGAAAAAGGCAAATGAATAATTATGGACAGAAACAAAGCAACACACAAACTTTGCAATTTGATCTTGCTGCGGAAAGTCCCCAGGAACAATCTGGGCACTCACTGTCACCATCCTGCTGTGACCCCTGGCAGACAAACCATAAACCAGGCAGGGATGCCTGCTCTGTAAGTACACAACCGGCTTGGTGAAGAACGGTTCCCACAGCTCTTCCTTGGAAATGGAGGGACAGGTATTTCCTAAAACTGATTCAAGAAACCTGACTAAACAAGATGAGTCATACCCTCAGAAAGCTCTTTCTGTGTGCTGTGAAAAGGCAGACAGACAAACAGACAGACAAACAGACAAAGTTCCTGTTTTAAACCTGCCTTGAAGTAGAGTTACAAGAACAAACCCAGCATTCTTCACTTTCATCCCTGATCAATACAAGTAAATGTTTTGGGGGCTCAATGTAGGACAGAACTATTAAAAAATTAAGCATGCCTTCAGTTTATTTTCTTTTTTTTTTTTTATAAATTAATTTCATAACCAGTTGTGGATGGAACTGTCCTAAGTATCCTATTCTGGGGAACATGAGTGGGATAGTAAGGACATGGTGTTTTTACCTGCAGATGGCAACTGGTCACTGAAGTCTCCTCACAATAAATGCCTAACCGGAAATCAGAAATAACAAAGAGTAAGAAGATACTTCACCTACATGAATGCAGCAAAGGTGCAAGACAGCTGACTGGTGGGAGTTTAGGGAAACCAAAGGCAGACTTCGGGAGAAGGTAAACAAAAAAAACAAGTGTAGCAAGGAGCTAAGGAGTTAAGGGCTGGATACATGTGGGAATGGAGAGATGGAGACAGCTGGCTGGAAATGGGGGCAGATGTAAAAACAGATGGACAGGGAGGAATATGAGATGGATGGTGGAGGAAAAGAGTTGTGGCATGAAGACACAGAAGAAGCTAAAAGAACATAGGCAGAAAATCTCAAACTGAATTGATTCTTTGTAAACCTCAGGACTCTGTTGCTGTCAAATACCTGCAAAGCCTAGGTATGTTTACCTGCTGGTAAACATTTGGTCCATTTGGAAGACAAGGAAAATAACCTGCTATTGCATTGATCAGTTCACTAGAGCAAGCAGCAGATAACTATGATGTGCAGACAAATTATTTGAACTTGCCAGTAAAATAAGTATCATTCTCTACAGTCGAAATGTTGTTTTAGCTTTTAAGTATTTTGTTAGCTTACTTCAGAAATTATGTTGAAAGCATAAAAGGAACAACAGTGACTTTGTGAAGGCAAGTGCTCAAAAGCTAATAAATGCCAGAATTACAGTTCCTCAGCATGAACAACATTAAGATGCAGAAGCAATCAATTAGCCCCTACTACTTCTTCTGCCATTTCTTCTTAGTGCACAGGATTTTCAGGAATGTGGGGAGAGTATGGAGAAGATGACAGAAAGGTGCAAAAGATGAAGAAACTGAAGAATTTGTTTCACTTTCTCTGACTCCCAGTTCTCACTTGCAGTTAGGCAAGGCTACTGGAGGCATGGCTTTTTCCACGTTTTTGTTGGGTTTTTCTCTTTTGCAGCCTCCAGCCTAATAAAGATAACACAAGGTATCTCCTTTAAGATAACACAAGCTTCTGCCACTTCTATATATTCTCCAATTGCTCAATATTTTAAGAGAAGAAAGTCAGAATTCTCTCTGGGATCCTGGCATATCTCTGGGAAGCCTTCTGGTACAGACATGCTGATATTCAGTAACAGCCTGGGAAAGATGTCATCTAGGAAGTGCAGCTTGGTGAATTGGCAGCAGCACATCTCTGTGGCTATAAGCAGTCCCCATAGAGTGTTTGGTAGCTCTAACTCTACCTCTCTCTCTGTTATTTTTTAAGGTCTTGGTGGCTACATCAATACACATGGTGTACACAGATCTGTAAAACAAATATGCACAGACAGGACCAGAAACAAAAGCCTGAGGGAGAGTTGAATCAACAAGGAACATTCACACATTTTATCTACACATTCCCCACTTTAACACAAACCCAGGCAAGTCAAATTCCTTATTTGTATTGTTTTTCCCTAGGTAAATTTGTTTAATTGGTTGTGACTGGCTGTTGGCACCTGTCATCAGGCATTTGATGTTTAGTTTAATGAATACAGTGGGAAAGTAAGAGAGAGTAAGACATATGGTACTAAACTACCCTTAGTGATACATTTGGCTTTTAAAAATTGTGTACGACACAAACATCATTCTCTTATTTAGACAAAACTTTAATTAACAAAGCTTCCTCAATCCAATTTTACAAACATTACTTTTCCTGCCTGATATCTGAGAAAATGACATCAGAGAAAGGGGAGGGGGAAAAAAAAATCCTTAGGCTGTGATCTGTGAGCTTTCCTGTCTTGAAAGACCACCGTTTCAGTGTCTGTGAAAGAGAGCAGAAGGGTCACAGCAAAATGTAACTTGACCTGAACTTTAACCATCAGAGGTGACATTTACTCTACTATAAAACTGAAAACTAAACAAGAACAAATACACAGAGAAAGGACTATGAGACTGCCTTCTCCATGTTGATTTAAAATTCAAGACCATGAAAGATCTACTTCTTAGTTGTTTCTTACTATAGAGATTGAAGATGAAGATATTTGTGAGAAAGTACTGATTTAATAAGGTAGAGTTTATGAATTTCTGTAATACAGTATTTGGACATTATTGAAAATGAAAATTGTAAGTAGCACTACAACATTCCTAAAGAAGGTATTTAATTTTTATGTGGAAAAAAAAAGTTGCATTAGGCAAGGTTGACAGATCAATGAAAATATTTAATCCTGCTTATCCCCTTAAGTCAGAATTGATTCACAGACAACACCACAACAGTTTGATCCATCCCTTAGACTTGATCTTAGGACTGTTGCAAGCACAAGGAGAACTATATGCTTTCACACCAATTTATACAGAAGCAGAAACTAACACTTACAATACAGTGTACATGTCAAAGTATGTAAGAAAGTAAATTATCTTGACTAAAATGAGCAGTTGAACAGATGTCCAGGGCCAATACCCAAGAGTCTTCAAAATCTTGAGATGAAGAGATGAAAATCAGGGTATGCTGACTGAGTGAACTGCATGAGCAAGTGATGTATGTTTAAGCCATAGATCCCTGGGCTATTTATTAAATTCTAGAAATTCTTTAGAATGTGATTTTCACAGTCCTGGTTCTTCTGTTGAGATGGTAAGATGACCAACACAAGAACGAAGTTGCAAGATAAAAGATTGCTTGGTTATTGTCCATTATTCAAAAAGATTTCTTTGGCTTAACACTGCAGTATCACAGAACTGTGTAACTCCATTTTATGTGTGGGCTTGACTCCTTCTTGAAATACTGGATTTCAACATATTGCATTATCATTAAAATACGGGGAGATTGTTAACACGACACAGGTTGACTGTCCAAAATTCAAGCGCTCACCTCTGATAAAATCTCATGGTTTCAAGAGAATTACCACCACCACTGAGCTGAATAAAATAACTAGAAATATCTAAAGATGGCAATTATTTCTCCTTGCCTCTGCAGAGGAAATGCTGCCTGTCCTTGCATCATCAGATCCAGCACACATCATGCATTTAAAAACAGATACCAAATTGACAAGAATTAGAATAGAACACTTAGGAATACTTAGACATTCTTACAAGAAAGCACTCAAATGAACCAAGAGAAATTTTGCAATCTACAGCAAATACCTTAACATTTGTGTCTGTATACAAAAGAAAACAGCCCTAAAACAATCTCACCAGTTTTCTGTCATATGTGTGATGAATAACAAATCTTTCTTTTTGTTCTGACAGATATTTAATACTTCACAATATCTGGTTTCCTAGGCTGGTTGTGCTCTGCAAAACAGCAAGAATTTACTCATAATTTTACAACATGACGTCAAAACTTGAAGATTTGACAGGGAAGTGACTTGTATGAAAAGAAGAAAAAAATCATTTAACCATACCACATAACATATAAAAGTACCTTTTAAAAAGCTGCCTAATTCTAAAGATACTTCTGTTTTCATTTTATGTTTGAAGCAAAGATATATTTGATATTAGATGCATCTTCTACATGGTATTGAAATTGCATGCTGAAAAAGAATATAAATCATTAATGAAAATTGCAGGGTATCAGTTTCGTGTTGCAGTTGTCTGTCTGCTAAGTTGGCAGTGAGACAGTGGCCTGCAGAGCTGCAGGCATATGTCTCCTGTTAAAAAAAAGAAAAAAGACTTCATGTTATAAACACTTCAATGAAAATTACTATCCAGTTTGGAACCAACTGAGAGCAGGTGTTGAAGACAAAATAAACAGACAACATATGAAAGGTTAAAAAAAAAGCCCCGATGCCATTGGCCTTCCACTGGGATTGTATTCTACCACAGATTTTAATGTACATCATGAAATCCAAGCAAAATATGCCTGCATGTGTAGAAAGCAAACAAATTTTCTCATGTTTATGGCCATAGCTTTTTAACAGTGATATTTAAGTTATGCCTGAAACTATTAAAACCTATAAAAAATATGCCTATGCAAATTTAGATATAAATTAATCCAGAAAACTACCACAATTTGTCTTTCAAACAATTCACTAGAAACCATTCCATGTTTCCCAGCTGCAAAATAGTCCAGGAATCCACCCAAATGGACTTGCAGTGACGCAAAGCCCGCAGTCAATTGATTTGGCTTAGTCATCTTCCACTTGTGATCCACAGATTTTTAACAGAAATGGAAAAACTCTTTAGAAAGGTCACAGCAGAAAGGTACTGTGGTCTTGGAGAGCCCAAGAATCGTAAGGAGAGCTGATAAAATTTAGGATACATGCATCTGCAAAGTCAGTGGCTAAAGTGGAGCAGGTCCTTGCTTCCGTGCCCACCCAACTTCTCTTTGTTTTTGCAGAGATAACAAAAATCCCCATGAATCCTTCTGACTGTTGTGTAAATCAGATACAGATCTTGGGACACATGAAGTGATCTTTTTTGGCCCAAGGGCTCTGTTAGCGTGAAGCAAAGGACTGAAGCGTTGCAGCAGTGGCAGCATCTCAGGATTAATTAAACTGCAGGCGCTCCCTAAGCAGCCCCCCTCCGCTGGCCAGCCAGCGGCTTTGCTTGAGTCTTCTCAGTGCCCCTGGCAGGGTGAACATCAGATCCACCACCATCTGGGACTGCTGGACCACAAGTGCTTTCCCCTGGATGATGTCCAAAACACACTGAGAAATAGAGATACCAGGAGGTCATTTTACACACAGTCAGAGAGTGGTAATTTAGGTGTCTATAAAATCAGCTAGGACAACAGGAAAAAAAGCTTCCTGAACATCCCACAAATGCAAGAATTTATTGCAAAACCAGGAGTGATTTTAGGATTAATGATGCTCAGGCCACACTGGCATTAGTATGTAACTTCATTAATATGAAACATCTCCTCCAAAAAATCATGTGCTGAGGAAAAGCAGAATCAGTAGAGAAGTGTCTAATCCAATATGGCAATGCCTACACTCCACAGAATCACAGAATGATTAGAGTTGTAAGACACCCTCTAGTTCCACCCCCTTTGCTATGGGCAAGGAATCCTCTACTGGCCCATGACCTTCACTCTGGTCTTTCAAATTTAACCCAAATCTATGAGAAAAAGGAAGAAATAGCATCCAACCTCTTCCCCCACAACCAAAGATTCATATGTATCTCCAGACAAATAAAAGATAAAGAATCTTGTGATTCCCAGTCCCTAGACTTATGCACAGGTCAAAAAGAGTACAATACAGTCTTCAGACAGCTTGTGTTTCCTTTATGCAAGACTCTAGACAGTAAAAGAACTCTGCATTTCCACTTCGGTCTTTACTTAAAGATTTCTCAGTTTGCTTTTTCCCCCCATATTATATAACTGAATTTAGAATTTAGAAAAAGCAAGAGAATGGTCCAGAAATCCATTTTGTGATTAAAAATTCCAGCAGCTCCTGGCACAAAAGAATTCCTGTTACACCTGTGCTCAAGAGGATACAACTGATACAGCCCTACCAGGTGAAAGTTACTGCATATAGGCAGCACAGGCAGCTGCCTGTGCTCGACTTGGCCTGGGCGTCCTCAGAGCACACCATGGAAGGCAGATCTGCTCTACAAAGCTCCCAGAGACTTGCAGTTTAAATAGAAAGAATGGCACAGCTGAAAAAATACGAATTTTTTACTGCTTTGTGGCTCTATTAGCATTACTTTTGCAGACGTGCATTTGCACACGGCTCTACACAGACATTCAGAAAACTAGATGAACAGATAAGATGATAAAATAAATATGCTATTTTGCAGCGGGTTTTTTTTTCCAAACAGCTGCCAAAAAGCCCCACCCCTAAAGCTCCCAAACCTATCATTCTGGGAAAAGCGTCATTTTTCCATTAAGCTCTGGTCTATTCTTTTTCCCTTCCAATTTGTAACATTCTGCTGGAATCAGTGATGAAGAACATATGTTTGAGGTAAATTGCACCCAGGAGAAATCTTGGAACTGTTACATTCAATTTTATTACCCAAGGAATTAGGATACTCTAGCACAACACTTATTATTTAACAGTTCCATCAAACAAGACACTGCTAATGTACTTTTATATTATTATACATGCAAAAATTAGTACCGTATTTCTTAAAACTCAGTGTGTGATAAATGTCATTTTACTTAAGCGTTCCAGGATAGTTTTTAGTGCTTCAATGAAACAAGGTGTTACATAAATGCAGAATGCTATTGTACAAATAATTGGGAAAACATATGTTCAGGCAACAGTAAAGCTGAGTATCCTAACATCCAACAGCCAGGAAATTGGAAGGGCTTGTGCTTCTTACACAATATAAGCTTGAGCAAGTGCTGCATCTTTAACATATTCTGCAGAGGGCTGTAACCTAGAGTGCGCCAGTGGGACACACGGGCCCTGTCTCTGACAATTGCTTTCTTTCCACTGCTGCAAATACTAGTCCAGTTTCACTAGGTAACACCAAATAGCACAAATATTCGCTGTGCACCTGTGGGCTGCCTCTTTTGGGGGAGATTTGCACTAGCTCTGTGAGGTAAGCACATAACTGGAGATCTCCTACAGGCATAGACTCATGCAAGCATCAATAAGTTTACATTTAACAAGTATAATAGGAATAAAAAGAGAATTCATATAAACCTGACAATTACTTTGACTGATAATTTGATCTCAAAAGACAGGTACTCTAAACCTTTTAAAAGATTTTGCATTGCATTCTCAAGTGACTCTATGGGAACAACAGATAAAACTAAGAAAAAAGTGTACTTGTCAAGACTGCACAACTTCTATGCTTGGCAGAAAAGAAGAAAGCAAAAGGCTGAGGCAGCAGTTCAGAGCCACAGCTGAGATATGGCTTTTAATTTAAATTTCAATTTAAATCAACCACAGAGCCTCAGTACAGTGTTGGGCCCAAGTTAAAACATCAGGCAGCAGGTGTATCGGGAAGTAGAGCATAAAGTCCCCTCTGTTCAAAGACATGTAATCATTAATACCTCAAAATGTAATTTAATGACTTTCTGCTTCAAGTTCCAAAATGAGTCACAAAGCTGAGAGCACCAGTCCACTTCATCAACCGCAAACTGAGAACCAGAGAAAGTTACTTGCTGAATATCATAAGAGTCTCACTTACTTTATTAGTACTTCTTCCTCATGTGAAGAATAACTGAAGCTATACTGTTCTAGTTCTCTGTGGTGTTCAATCCATATACTGAATGCAGCCGTGCCTTACAGAAAATACTGAGGACAATGCACAGAGGAGTCAAATGATGGTTACATGTGTGGGGGGTTGGGGTGT
>VXBU01000705.1:4498-117942 GCA_013400315.1 Bombycilla garrulus | reverse complement strand
TGAGTTTTTGGGAGTGTGATGGTGAAACCTCTGCACACATAAGACGGAGTGGACATCCACCACCCTGGGACAATCACGTGAGAGGCAGTTCTCATGTCTTAGAAGGAGTTATAAAACATCAATAACCCCTAAAGGTCCCCAGACTCTTTCCTCAGGCCTTCTACCAGAGGACTGCAAGTGATTCAAAGTTTTGCAACAGATTCAGATTCCGCTGCATAAGACAGTGTAAAACTCCCTCATAAAGGAGGTGTTTGGGCAGTCCCATGTACACCTGATTGTCTATTAATACCCATTGAATTCTATGCTTCATAGGACACCCATCACAGAGAAAACCAGAAGAAGAGAACAAATAGGATGCCACTGGAACCACAGGGGTGGTGACCAACTTTCCCCTTCATCTGTCTCTCTTTCCCCCCTCATCTTTTTTATAGTTCTTTCTTTCTATCTCTCTCTCTCTCTCTCTCCACCTCACATTTACTGATTAAAAAAAAATCCATACTATTGACTTTGGCATATGGTCTTGTTCGCACCTTAATTAATCTCCCTAATAAGCAAATTGTGACACAGAAGCAAGCCGTATCTGACAGTGCAAATTAATTTCAGAGCCCAAAATCTACAAATAAAATTGCCAGAGAGAGTAGTCATTTATTATACAAAATTTTTAAGAAGTACTATCATATGCCATTGAAGGCTTATTATCACATGCATTTTTTATTTTTAAAAGTTATAAGCAATAAACCACAAGGTAATTGAATTCAGAATATGTTGACAGACTGCTGAGTTAATTGGGGGCTCAGCAAATGAGATACTTCCACTGGATTTCTGCAGTTCAAGGCCTGTTGCTATTCAGTATTTGTATCAGTACTGGAGATGAAAATTGATTTTTAAAAGTTATTGTCAATAATATCTATGGTTGAAAGGAAATGAGAGAAACAGAAATAGGGCAGTTAGAAAGAGAGTGATATGTCTCACCTCATTTAAAAGAGAAATGTAAGAACAGACACTTCTTGTATCAGCTATGAAGATTCCCCCAGAAAGGGCCTACCAAGAGACTCTGAGACAGACAGACAGGAACATCCTTCTGGAAGCAGTCAGATTTAGCATGCAATTTATGAGATGTGAAACAGCTGAGCAGACATCTGAGACAAAATGTGCTGATGATTTATGATTATCAAAGAAGATTCACAGACACCAAGAATTATCAAGGAAATAGGAAAGTTCCTGTATGGAGAAAGTGAGAAGACACCAGGATAGATTACTTGAGGAAAGAGACACAGAAGAGGAGCTATAATATAATGTCCAACAATACAGGAGTGAGAGTGCATCAATTCCCTTGCTGTCAAACCATTCAAACCATCAATTCCCTAACAATAATGGGTTATTCAATTACCACTAAATCCAAAATGATGAGGAAATTCTCTCTGTGTAGAAAATCTAGTGCATGGAATGCATTGCCACTAAAACCTGCTGATGCCAAAGCATACACAAAATCCTGACGTATCAGGATTCAAAAGAATATGCTCACAGAGGCACAATCATCCTTCTGATGGTGACTCTGCTGCCAAAGCTCCACTAAAGACCTGAGACATACTGAATTCACTCCATAATCAGTGGGTGATGGGTGATGGCAGAGTGATCCCTGCCGGACTTCAGACACAGTGTTTGCTTTGTAAGCTGATGATGCTGGCTTACAAAAAGAGCAAGAAAAGCTGCATGTGTCCAAGAACTGTGACAAAGAAGAGTAATTTCAAACCTGTTGCTCTTATGTATCCTGCAAATCTGCTGCAACTACAGGACTGTACTCTACAGCCTTGTGAGAAACTCCAGGCACACAGATGTCTTGCTACAGCTGTGTGTGGGACAGTAGTTCCTTTTCTGACCTAGATCACTCAAATTGAGTTCTTAATGCCTGGTTCTTGACAAGTGTGAGTATCCTCTTCCTTACTCTAGCTCCAGTTCAAAGTCTCAAACACTGGAAGCACAATACTGCCTTTTTCCTGGCATCCCAGGACCACAAGTAGTAACTAGACTTTCTCTTTATACTGCCTTGTTGCTTACAGCTTGAAGTGCTATTAGCAAGAGCAACCCAGAGCAGGCTGTGACACTTCAGGTAGCTTATTTGTTACTGAAGTTTGTCAAGTTTCAGAGAAAAACAACACAGGACAGATTATTTAAAACAAACCTAAACAAAAAAGACATTTGCTTTGGTATTCAAAAGAATTTATGATCATTTTCGCATTCCTGACAATGGTGCAACAGCAAGTGAAAACTAAGAGCATAATTTCCAGTAATTTTTAAAATGACAAGTTGTTACTTGAAAAATAAACAAAACACTTGAAGTAGTGAGGGTATGAAGTCAGCACAGTTTCCATTCAATAGTGGTTGCCCACAAGCAAAATGATTGTTATGTTCTTCCCCCNAAAGGAATGTGATGTTCTTCCCCCATGGCTGATACTCCCTAACCCAAAATATATTAATTAGGCAACCATTTAGGAGATTTGACTAAACATTTCTGAATATTTACTATTAATATAGTCTTCTGAGCAGAGGAAAAATAGTGGGAAAAATTTTCCATCCTTCTGTAGTCATTTCTGCTTCAGTAGGTGTGGCTACTTACCTGCATTCCTTTGATCACCTGCTGAAAGAGTTGCACTCAGCAAGGTGTCATTCCTGGTAAAAAGATGAGATGTGCTATACCACGTATGAGGAGAAATAGGACTCATTTAAGCTGTAGATTGCCAGGTAACCATGAAAATGTGTCCCTTTTGCCATCTTTTTCACCTTTGGGCAGGTACATGAGCTAACTTTATTTCCTTTGTTATTTGTTTGACCACTTTTCCTTTCCATTCATCTCTTTGCAAACAGCAGTCTGAAAAATGGAATTTTCCACAAACTTCTTCTTCTGCTAACAGATAATTGTGTACAGTCCAGTGTTCAAATGATGCATTTCTCATTTGAGTCGATTGGTGGGCAAGAAGGTCGAGTTGTAGCTATCTGATTGTTTATTATTTCAAAGACCTTGTAATTTAGTTATCCCAATCAAATGAGAGATGGCTTCTCTGGTGGCTGATATTAATTCATAAGGATTCCAAGTGGCTGGTCTAGACTAAGGTATCATTTTTTCTGGTGGCCTTTCACCTTTTCCCCATTTTGGGGTGCTGGTGTATTCTAATGACCTAGTCTAATTTTTACCTTCTCTTCTGCACCACCTGTGGTGAGTGTAGCTACAGAGACCTTTCTTCTTAAGAGAATGAAAAAAATAAGGGTGTCTGTGGCTTCTGGTATCTATTCTTTGACATCTCTTGTAAACCAATGATCCTTTTTTTCCTTTGCCCCACCATTTTTGACTGTCTGCAGCTCCTTTGGTGGAAAAGACAGTTTCTCCAGCAGTGATTGAGTCACTGGGAACAAAGGGAGGATCTTCCAGAGTTTTGGCAAAAGTGTTGCTTTCTGAGTTTCTTCATCTGCCAATCAATTGCCTATCACCTTCTCCAAGTACCCTGCCTGATGTCCCCTAAGGTAGATTAGTGTACAGTTTTTGGTAAATTCGCCACCTCCAAAAGATGAGTAATTAAGCTCTCCTGAGCGAAAGTTTTCCCCCTGCAGGTTAATAAATCTCTTTCCTCCCACAGTTTTTCTAAACGCATGTATTACTCCACATGCATATGTAGCAAGAATGTCGATTCACAGGCATGTACAGCTGTGCTGCCAGAGCTGACCAAGTGAGTGGCAACACCATCTCTTCTTCTCATCTCCTTCCCTCAATAAAATCATCTCCTGTAACTCACTTCCCTTCTATTACCCCTGAAGACTCAGCAATAAACACTTTTTCTCTCTTAGGCCAGGGTGTGTCTCGTAAATATTTGCTGGCCTGGGTCTGATGGTCTATCACTTGAATGCAGTTGTGGATTTCTTCCCGGCCCCCTCTCCAGGACCATTCAAACAGAAGGCTGGGTTAAACTCTACCCACCTTCTCAATCCTCAATCTTTCCATTCCATTAAATAAGTTTTAGACTGTAAGAGCACTGAAGATCCAGTACTTGGAGGCTTTTTTGCTTCAGGAAACATAAATTTGATGTGAGACTTTCGTAATAAAACATCCTCTTGATATCAGGATTTGGGCTTCAGTTATCATTAAAGCCATGGTTGCACAATTCTGCAGACAATGAGGCCAGCCTCCAGACCACGGGCTCCAAAATCTTAGAAAAGTAAGCAAGAGGCTGCAGTGTTCCCCTGTGTTCCCATACTGAAATCCTTTTAGTGTGGTCCTGTTTAACATCCAAATAGAATTCAAATTCTTAATCCCTGACAGGAAAGGAATAGCTAGGGCAGGACCTTCAGTTAGTCTGTCTTTGTTTCCTCCTAACTCTAAAATTTTGCTTTCCTTCTGGTGTCCATTTATGCAGTTTCCTAACTGGCAGGACAGGAGTATTATTCTAGGGAGGCATGCATGGCTCCTAAAGACCTGCCTTTAACAGGGACTCCATAACAGGCTGTAAACCTTTTATTCCCTACCTTGGAAAGAGGCTAATTGCTTTGTAGACACCACTTATCCTGGTTGATTCAAATAAGTTTGTAGAGGCTCCATAGTTACTTTTGCAGATTTCCCTGAGACTGCCCACAGTTGTAGGCAACATAGACCTTCCCAGACATTTGACACAAAGTCTCAATATTGATGACGTCTGTGGCCTTTTTTACATTCTTGGTGTAGCCAGCAAATCCCTTCCCAGTAACTTAGAATTGCAAGTAAGAAAACCCAGGAATTCTTGTATTTCAACCCTAAACCACACATGCACTAATTGTGGTTGAATGAAACATATTGACACCTCTTTTCAACTTACTCCCTAAATAATTAAAGTACTTTTTGAGAACTTTTCCTTTTAGGGATAAAAATTCAAAGTGGCTAGGGAGGCCCCTGTGTCTATCGGGTAACACCTTGTCCTTGGTCAGACCCAGCCTGAATATTATCAAGGGCTTCAGTGTGCTGGGGGTCTCTGGTGTAATAGGAAGCCCTGATAATCCATCTCCATTAGTTGCTGAACTCTCTCCTCCTGAGGATCCAGTTGCTTCTGTGGACAATTTTACTTTCAGTGTCCCTGCAGATAGTGCACTGATTCCTTCCAAGGTGCTGTTTGGGTTGGCTCTCCCCTGCTGAGGAGGGAATTCCTCTGCCAGGTCCTTGTGGCTAATCTCATCCCTTCTGTCCTGAGGACCCCTTGGGCCCTGTGAATTATCCCTCCACTGCAGTAAGAATTCTGCCATCAACTCTGCCTTCACTTTTCTTCATCCCTTCTTCCATACACTTGCTGTACCCATCCCCGCACCTGATGGCCTTGCCTTTGCATCTCGTTCGAGCACTTGCATTGCCCTGCTTTGCAAAGCCACTCTTTGCCTTACCTTGCCTTTGAACCCCTCTTTCGCCTTGCATTATCTTGCTCTCCCCATCCCCACATGGCATTCAAGACCCTTTTTAATAATATTTCCTTGCCTTGCCCTGCCCTCTCTGCTCCTCCCACATCTCTCAAAGCTCTCGTGTGTCCCTAGTGTTTCAGAATTACATGAGAGGTGCTGGGAAAGATGAAAAGTTAACAGAAATGTTTTACAGAGATGAATGCTTAGGAGAAGGTTTTATAGAAATTAAAGCAAGTTTTCAGATATAAATGAGATTGTTGCACAGGTTGCTGCTGAAGCAGCAGAGAGAACAAAGGTTGAGTTGGAAGGTTTAGAACAATGGCTTAGTCGAGTTAGAAGGCAGAAAGTCCAAAAGGTTGAGTGGTCTGCAAATAAGGCACTGTTTCTACCAAGAGAAACAGCATAAGCAGACAAAAAGATATTATTTACAACGACAGAAGAAAACTCCACTGCAAAACAAGTTTTTAAAGTTTAACACGTAACTTCTAACTCAAGTGATTCGCTTGTCTGGAGTCCCCATCTCTCCATCCTCCTCTTACAAGAGGAAGTCCAGGGAAGGATGCATGCTGCCAGATTGTCTAGGCAGCTTTTGTCTGACACCAATGCATGCATATCTTGATGTTTGCACGGGCATTTTGCCCTTGGGCTCCAGGACCAGAATGACAGTTCTTTGGCATATGAAGGAAAGTAGGCAGCCCAAGTGTTTTAGGCACAGATTAGGGTTGGCCCATATGAGACCAAGGCTGGAGAGAGCATTCTGTCATGGCCAGTTTTGAGTAGCAGCAATCCTTGAATGTACCTCCCACCTGCCGTGCCTTGACAACTCAATAGTTCCCTTGCCCTGCCTTTCTAACCCTCGTTAGCCTTGCATTCTCATGCATGCTCATGCCCCACCCTTGACCTGTCTACTGTTTTCCTCCTGGGTCTTGCCTAGCCCTCTCTCTTTCTTCCTGGCCTGCCCATCACTGGGCTTACCATCCTATTCCCACACTGGCTAGAACTTCTGGGCCTTCTCTCACCTATCACTGCATTTGCTTTCCCCTCACTGCTTCGGCCTTCCTCTTTGGCCTTCCTTTGGCCTCTCCTTTGACTTGCCTACAACTGCCTACATGTGGTTTGCATTGCCTTGCCTCCATGGAGGGCAAAGTAAGGTTAGGCAAGGAAAAACTAGGAATCACACTGAAGGCAATGCAAGGCCAAGTGATTTCGTGCGCCTTTCCTTGTGAAGTAAAAGATACAGTGCCACTATTTTTGGAGCAGATGTTAAGGTACTGTGGCGAGGAATAGTCCAGCAAGATATTTCTCTCCTGGCCCATCTGTGTAGGCATATTTGTTGGACTGGAGGTGGAACAGTCTCTGGATGTTTTGTATTTTGGAGGAGGAAATATAATTTCTTTTGAGATGGGCTTCTAGTTGCTCTCTTTGGCAAAGAAAGCTACTTTAGGTATGCGGTTTGGGAGGTCTTGGTGAATTTAAAGGCTTTTCCCAATAGGCAATTCTCTGGGATAGAGCTGTTGAATTTTCAGTTGGAATGCAGATGCCAAGCTGTTGAGCTTTTTGTCTTGGGTAGTTATAGTGTGCAAGCAGCCCCTATTGGCATTCGGTTTGAATCCTACCTCTGTGAAATTGAAATCTTAAGAGGATACCTAGAGCTGAGAAGGAAAGTGCCCATAGCAGAGTATGTGCTCGTAGTTTGATGGGTGCAGTTGTAAATTTAGGCAGCAAGATCTTTCACAGTTGGCACTTTCTGTGAGCTGTTTTTGCCAGATGTTTTTGTTTGTTAGTGGACTCTGAGAGTGAAAAGCTTTGTTAAGGCAAAGGAATTTGTGTTGCCCTTTGAGTGTGGTGCAAAGAAGAGTGTGCGTTAGAAAGGGAAGATCAAGGAAGTCTTTTCTTGTTCTGCAGAGCAGATTTGAGAGCAGGGACGTTTGCAACTTGGCTCTGCACTCGGGGTTTCAAGCTGGCCTGGGTGGGTTTCCTTCTTTTGCGAGTCGACAGCGCCACCGTGTGGTTGTTTTGGTGAGCGCTGAGAGTGCTCAGGAAAACGTCAAGCGCTTTCCCCACTCATCCCCATTCGTTTGGCGGGGACAGCGCGGGGAAGAGCTCAGCTGTGGATCCTGGCTCTTGCAGACTGACAGAATGTGCTCCTGCATGTAGTGGGGAAGGAACAGGAATCATTTCATTCTTGGCGAAGCAGTTTATAAGCTGCAATAAAAAGGCCTTTCCTTTTAGTACGTTTTCTCTGTGATTAGCTTCTCAGCATGTAACTTGCACGCAACTTAACTGCATCCACTTCCCTGGAGATATGCATTTTTTCTAAATATCTGTCCTACCCTCTCACTCACACAGACTGCAGTGCCCTTCAGAAAGTCCAGCAGTTGCTTGCCATTAAAAATCTCACAACTTTTTGTATTAATCTCAGCAAGCCAAACTATTTATGTTAAGCTGCTAACTCACCTGTACCAGACTATGCAGCTGAACATGCATAAAACAGCTGCCTTGACACTTACCTGTGAGGAGAATTTTCTTCTTACCTGTAGAGTAAAGCTGAACTGAATTTTTAAAATAATTCCCTTAACTGTCAAAGTACTAAAACATCACTGGAGTTCTGATATGTGAACTATTTTCTCCTTGATTGCAATGGGCAGCATTAACTATGTCTTCTCTTTGGTAGACGGGCTGTCCATCCATAATCCATGTGGTCAGCAGTGAATCTGTCAGCGTTGGCAAGTTCAGATTAGTAAGATGGAAATGTCAGATAAATTGATTGGCAAAGTTTACAGTGGGCAACTCCTCAAACTCAGTTAGAGGAGGTCCACTGAAAACCATTAAATTATAATGATTCTGGTTAAATTCTAACATATACTAATGGTCTGCATGTATCAGACATGCAGTCAAAGAGCATCTATCAAATGCATCTGCAAAAGGTAATTGAGAAAATAACAAAATTGTCACTGAGTTTAAATCCATTCTAGCATCTGCCCTAATGTATTTTTAACACATAACGCCCTTCTTTTTGTTAGAACTACAAATTTTATTGGGAAAAACAGGCCGTCAAAGAATTAAGCAGTAAAATATTGTGCCTTAGCACTATAGATCTGGTCTTTTACCTGAACTTAATTCAGTCCAACTTGATTTCTGTACCACAAATGTCTGCTAGGGACAGCTGAACAGTATCACAATGCATGTTTAAAAGAAACAAGACTTTATTAAACTAGCAGTTGTTCAATTGTTTATATAAAAAATGGAATGGCATGGGAACATCTAGTGCTTTCCTGTATGAGCTGCTGGAAATAATATAAGGAAAAGTAATTGCAGTAGTCGCTAAAAGGAAGACATTGTCAAGCATCCCATGGCACTTCAAAATGCACATTTAAAAAACAAAGAAGGGGCAGAGCAGAGATGATATATATACCCCCACAAAAGCCTTGGATGTTCTTAAAATTCTCAATCACAACTTAACAAACTGGCAGTTGTTGGATGCAGGATGTTGTCAGCAATTGTGGGACAGTTTGCCCATTGCTTCACTTAAACCTGAAGAGTCAAACAGTTTAAGGACAAGACTAAGCAGAAGGATATATACCCTTAATATGACCATTTGCCTATAGCTTCCTTTAAACTCAAGAATCAGGCATTTTAAAGACAGGACTGAGTAGGAGGATAAGTATTTTATAGTGGAAACAAGATAGCAATGCCTTAACCCTGACAGTTTTCTGAATGTTTTCTCTGACAGTTTTTTGAATATTATCTCTGAGCAGTAGTTTGTGTTGACTTGTTTTAACTTTCTTAAGCTTGTGTAATTAGGCCACAGATATAAATAGCCTGTGGCAAACTGCCCATCCCAGACATGCTTGTAAAATCTCTTCATGGTATGTGGGATAGACCAACAGCTGGTAAGGCTAGATTTGTCAAGCTGGGTAAGAGCCTCATTTGAACTAGGCTTAGCCGTTTCTGCTATCCTTTCTGCAAGGGGCCTCGCAGAGGAATGACAGGCACTGCCTTTGTATTAAGAAACAAAAAGGTGGGTGACAGCTGGCCTGGAGGCCTCACAGTTATAGATAATCCTAATTATATAACTCGACCAGTCTAGGCCATTAGGGAACCAGTCTAGGCTGTTGAGGACACAGACAGCTATTGGCCAGAAGCTAGGTGGCAGCAAAATTCAGCCAATCACGACCAAGCACATGGGCTTTCAGAAACTATACAAAGAGAACTGCACTCAATAAGATTGGCTGTTGACGCATGAACTTCAAGTGTTGTGTCATCTGTCCATCTCAACCAACCCGCTATCATGGTCAGGGAACACCTTCCTGTGGTGTCCATGGAATATGCTCCATGACAGGCAGGTGGAATGGGCAAGGTTTGGTCCCTGAGCCCAGTCAGGGGCATTTCTAGCATTTCCATGGGAAGAAGTTGTCACAGTGATGTGTTTGAAGCAGGAAAGCAACAAACACACACAAAGGTCATGCAGGAACAGCCAGCTTTATTGAAACCTCTTTTCCTTATATAGATCAGAAGGTGCATGGGATTAATCTTCATTGATTGAGCTAATTGCCACCCAGCCAACCAGCCAATTTCAGCCTGAATCCCCAGTGACCTGGGCCTTCTCTCTAACAGGCCTTACTGGTCGAGTTACATAAGCAAGGTAATTATGTAATCAACCACCTTTCAGTTATAAAGGGGATTAATTACAACTGTGAGACCTCCAGGACAGCTATAGGCCACCACAGTTCCCCCTTTCTGTTTCTAAATACAAAAGCAGTGTCTGTCATCCTCCACAGGGCCCTTGCAAACAGGATGACAAACACAGCAAAATGTATGGAACAATCATGATGGCACAAATAAAAATCCTAGAGCGATGAGGCTTTCCACCCAACTCAACAAGACCAGCCCCTTTCAGCCAGTGATATATCCCATGTATCATTGGAGATGTAACATTCATATCCAGGCACTGTCCAACGGGATTACCATTGATACAAATTCTCGAAATGGCATGCCGGAGGTCATTACTTAAAAGTTACAATTTTACAACTTAGCTCTATGAACAGCACACAATTCAACTTTAGAATACTAAGAGAACCAATTAACAGAAGAAACAATTCTCCTTAGTTCGGGTTTAGTTAGGTCTTAGTTCAGGTTTGTGATTAATCTTCTTAAACAGACAAAAATCCTCAAATAAATTGTCCCAGATCTCCATGTAGCAGGTGCACAAGCAATTTAAACCACTGCTTCACGATGTCTGCTGGGGGGCCATAAGGAAGGCTTTGCTTCTGGTCCTGAGCAGGAGGTAGAGCAGGGTGTACACACCTGGCAGGTACCCATTGCACCCTGGTGTCTGTAGAAACACAAGTGTACCCATGTCCCCACATTAGAAGATCCCACAGACCTCCCCATTTGCTAGTGATAGCATCTCGCACCATTACCTTGGGATTAGGTGATTTGGCATCACTAGATGACTGCAATGATAAAAAGTGATTTAAAATTACTGGATTCTGGGAATTTTCTAGTACTGTTAAATGGTTCAGGGTATATATAGCTTTAGGCATGCTGCTCTGGGTGGGAGGGGGGTCTCGTCACACATTCCCCCTTTCTGTTTATCAAGTACACATTTTAAAGTGCCATGTGCATGTTCCATGATGACCTGTCCTGTGGCTGAGTGGGCAACCAGTTTGATGAGACACACCCCAGAGCTGTAAGAATTGTCTTGTTTTCTGTGAAATGTATGCAGGGCCATTGTCTGTTTTGATGTATGAGGGACACCTAAAGCAGCAAAGACTGATCACCAATGTGCAACGGTATCCCCGCCTCCTTTCCCCTGTATGTACTGAAGCACATATGGCTGATGAGAAGGTGTCAATTGACACATACACATATTTTAGATGTCTGAATTCAGGGATGTCTGTGGCATCTGTTTGCCAGATATGTAAGGTTCTCAGACCACAGGGATTAATTCCCATCTGCAGAGGTGCAGTGTGGCCTTGGCAGTCAACACAGGTGTTAACTGTATTACAAACCTCTGTGTTTGACAGCAGAAATTGTCGCTGTGGAACTCGAACACCTTGGTGGAAGAAGGCATGTGATGCTTTTGCTTGTGTAAGCATATTTGGTTGTGGTGCTGTCCAAGCAGGGCTAGCTAGGCAATCCGCTTGACAACTGCCCTCTGCAATAAAACCCGGTAAATTTGTGTGACTTCTAATATGTAGGATATAGTAAGGGCAAGTTCTGGCCTGAATGGTATGCCACAAAGTTTTTAGTAGGTCAAATAATTGTGCATTGTCAATTTCTTTTAACAGGGCTTGGTCTAATCTCTGTGTGATGTCAGCAATGTAGGCAGAGTCTGACACAATATTTAAAAGAGTATAGGGAGAAAAGCCATAGCTACAGCACATAGCTCCACCAGCTGAGGTGATCCATTCTCACAGCTTTCCAATGTTTGCCATTCATTTTCCTCTCTCCACATTACAATGGCTTTTCCCATTTTCCCAGAACCATCAGTAAATACTGTAACATCTTTTAGGTGTGTGATATTCAGTGGTGTTAGGGATATTTCAGTGGTCCCACTCAACTGGCTTGGTAGATGGTAACTTATTTGTCCTGAGAAATTTTGCAAGGTTCTTTGTAAAGCTGTGCTGTTCACAAAGCACCATTCAAATTGTTCTTGTGGAGCAGGTATTATAATTTAGGAAGGATCTCTTTATTGTAAACATCTCTGATGGCCTTTGATGATTAATTGTGCAATTAGTACCATCTTTTTAAGTTGGTGAGGTAGGAACATCTGCTCTAAAACATGCAAAGAGTTGGACCACTGAGTATCACACTGATAATCCCAGTAGGATGAAAATCAACAATGAAAATAAATACATTAATGCACATCTCTGTGCATATCTGGTGGACTTGTCTCTTTGTGATAGCCTGCTCTATTATTTCAAGAGTGGTTTTTGCCTCTGGGGTTAATTTTCTGTGATAATTTAGATCAGGATCACCTTCTAGGATGTTAAATAAGGGTGCCAGTTGTGAGGTGGTCAACCCTAGATAGGGTCTGAGTCAGTTGTGGTACCCAAAAGTTTTTCTGCATAATTTTAGAAGTTTGAATTTTTGTTGAGAGTCAAATTGTTTCTGGCTGTAGGGTCGGATTCATTTGGAGTCCAAGGTACTTCCAGGATAGTCACTGTTGCACTTTTTCCAGTGCTACTTGCAGCCCAAGTGTTTTTAAAGCTTACATCACGCTTGGCCAAATCCGTGAAAGGTCTTTTTTGGTTGGGCTTGTGTACTTGTTTGAAAGCAAAACCAGTGAGACTTCAAGTCAGAAATACAATTTAATAGGAAAAAATAAAATGCATGCAATAGTACAAAAAAGCCACTGACAGAGTCAGAATACAAGCTGACACCCCGCTAGTTAGGGTGGTGGTAGCAGTCCAGGTGAAGTGGTCTTGCTGAAGTAGGGATCACAGAGAAAATGTCTGGTAGTTTTTGTCCTCTGGAAGCCAGTGGGTAAGGGCAGCTTGTTCCGTCCCAAACCCCAGAATATATCCAGGTGGGAATGCTTGGCTACTCCCCCCTGGGCAGAGCATCTCACAATGGGATGATGTCATTTTATCAGTCATGTGGTGGGTCCTTGATTGCCCATTAAACAGAAATGGGTCCTGGAGGCAGTTGTCTATGAGTCATGGGGAAAGGCATTGATGAGCCCATTAACAGGAGATAGTCTGGAGGAGGAGGTAAGGAAAACACTGCCCCTCCTGGTTTCAACAGCTCATGAAGATGGGGATACCTTTGCGCACATCTTTATATTGTAACCTAGTACAGGTCGCTATTACTGTTATCATCCATGTAATGATAGCAGTACCCCCTTGGAAATTGTTCTCTTACTGATGATAATGCCTAAGCAATAGCCATTGACAAATTGCAGGGCTGTTTTTCATACCTTGTGGCAAAACATTCCATTGATATCTCTCAACTGATGCAGTGTTATTAATGGATGGCACCATGAAAGCAAACTTTGAGGTATCATCTGAGTGTAGAGGAATAGTAAAAAAACAATCTTTTAGGTCCACAATCAAATATCCGCAGTGGCAGAAATCATTGTAGGAGATGGCATACCAGGTTGCAAAGCACCCATGCTTTCCATGACTGCATTGATTTTTCTCAAGTCATGGAGCAACCTCCATTTACTGGACTTCTTTTTTATGACAAATACCAGGGTGTTCCAAGGGCTCATGGATGGTTCTATGTGCCCTTGAGTTAGCTGTTCCTTTACTAGGGACTTAAGGGCGTCCAGTTTCTCTTTCTCTAGAGACCACTGTGGTACCCACACAGGTCGAGTGTAAGCCATTTTAGGGCTAGCATGGGATATTTTAAGCCCTTCAACACAGTGGCCACCATTAAAAATCCATCCCTACCCAGACTCCCCATGCTGACAGGACATCCCTTCCCCACAGGTTAAGTTTTGCAGCAGTGATATATGGCTGAATCACGGTGCAGCAACGATATACGGCTGTCTGACCCTCTGGATTTCTGACCAACACAGATCTGCTACTCAAGCAATTCTGTGTGGTCCCTCTGAGGCCAGCAACAGCCGATTCCACAGTTGTGGTGGGCCATGATGAAGGCCAAGTGTTGGAAGAGATGATGGTGACATCTGACCCTGTGTCAATCATCCCACTGACCTTTATTTGCAAGGGACTTGCCTGAGGCATTATGATGGTATGCGCCATATTAGGTCTTTGATCACACACACACCTGGGTCCATCATACCTGGGTTTCTCCTGCCGACCCAAAGCCTCTGTTTCCTCACACTTTAGGATCCATTTTTGGGACAGAAGATTTAAAAGGGATGAGCTGAGTGATTCAGGTTTTAGCACGGATAGTCATGGGTGGAGTGGGGGTTGATATCATGGCATATATTTGTCCTGTAAAATCAGTGTCTATAACACCTGGGTGTACAAAGATACCTTGCAAAATGGCACTGGATCGCCTGATCAACAATGCACTCAATCCTCTCCTGATGGACCCCTGGGCCTTGAGAGAGACTTTATGTACCTTTAAAGTGCTTATGGTTGTTGAGATGGAGGTGGAAACATCCATTCCAGCTGATCCTCTAATCCTTCCTGTGAGCTGGTCACACAGGCTTCCACAGGACGGCGGCAAGATGCTTGTTTCATTGTACATTTGTCCCTTGCACTTGGTCTTCCATTTCCCCATTCCTTAAAATATTGTCGTCATTATAGGTTTTGGATTTGCATTGTTTGGCCGTATGACTAAGTTTCCCACACTGGTTACAGTTAATGTTTACATTCTTCTGTCCTTCAAATGTCCCCATAAGAGTGGGCTTGTGAGGACAGTTCGCTCTCAGGTGGCCTTGTTCACATCTGTAACATTGGGATATAAGTTTTACAGCAGCTGCAATGGAATCTGCTAATAATGACATGTTGTGGGAGTCAGATCCAACCTTGGCACGGGCATTTATCATCTCTTCTAATGATGGGTTTTCATTTGGCAGCAGTTCTATGATTTTCTGGCAATCTTCATTAGCATTGTCCCTAGCCAATTGTAAAATTAATTGGTTTCTGGCCTCAGTATTCACGATTTGTTTTTCCATGACATCCTGCAGTCTCTCTACGAATTGTAGGTATGGTTCTTTGACGCCCTGTCTGATCTTTGAATACATTTGGGTTGGGTTAGCCATGTTTGCTACCTTAAATAACACCTGCATTCCCAAATCTTTTACTTGTGCCAGCACTAATGGGTGTAACCAAGCTTGAAGTTCTGGGCCCCCTAATGGTAGTAGTCCTAGGAATTGAGGAACCCCTGTCCCAAAGCATGGGTCTTGTGGTGAGACCTATAGGTTTCTGTTCCTGCTGTTCTGCACTGTGTCTCTTATGTTGATTCAAAAACCATATGTTGAACTGAGGTATAGATCAATTTTGCCAGCTGCTTGATATCAAAAGGTGTTATTTCCTCAGTGGTTAAAAATCGCAGCATGTTTGCAATGGCTGGAGACCCCAGTCTAGATTTGGCAATGAGCTGTTGTAGTTCGGAAAGAACTAGCCGCTGGAAGAGTGTATATTTATTGGGTGCCTCTTAGTACTGGGTATACTTCAAGTGCCCCAGTCCCAGGCTCTCATCCACCCAATAGGTGTGGACGATACAGGTATGTCAATTTTGTCCGCTCCGTGGAAATCCCCACTTGCAAATGTGGCTCACTTTACCTGTTGCCAGCTACTGGTGAGGTCAGGTGTGGCTGCTGGCTGCGCAGCAGCAGTGGTGTTCTCTGGGTGTTCTGCAGGGGGGCAATGACTCCAGTTCTCTCCATGGGTCTTTCTAATGCTTAGTCCATATATATCCCAGGGCCTGCTCCAACTCCAGTAGTGGTGGAGACAATATTAGCGGCGCTGAAACTTGGGGATCCTCCGTCCTGTTGCTACTTCCAAGTATGACGTTGGCTTGGCACCTGGGCATTTGTGATGACATGTCTCCTGGGTCTGTCCACGAATCACAGCAGCAAGTGGGCATGCCCGATGGACGCTGAGTCGTAGACACGGTCTCGGAGTCAAGCCAATCAGCTTCAGGAGGAGGCAGTCCGAACCTGGCCATGGAGACAAGGGGTATGTGTGGTTCTGGTGCATGGCACAGCTCAGAGGCATATGTGACTCCATGGCTTGACGCAGCCTTGCAGTGGCTAGGCACAACACAGCAGAGGCTTGGCTTGGCTGCAGCATAATTGGCGCGCTCTGCTGGTGATGCATCCCGGCATAGGCCAGCAGTGCGGTTCCGCTCAGTTACAGGACACTCCTTCAGCAAGGCATCCTGGCATAGGCCAAGGGCATGGCTCCACATGGTTGCAGGACTTTCCTTGTGCGAGGCGTCCCGGCATGAGCCAAAAGTGCACTCCTTGTGGTTGTCTTGCCTGTCCTCCTCTCCTGCATGCCCGGTGCAGTGTTCATGCCTCCCACTGCCCCTCCTGGTGTCCTGTCCTTGCTACTTGCCTCGGAAAGCGGCACCTGTGGTGGTCCTCTCTGCCATTCTCACGTCACACTCGGTCTTTAACTGCCTCAATAAATCCATGATGAGCCTCCAGGGCTTTATTACATTAATGGCTATCTCATCCCCTATGGAGGCTGCTTCAATTATAAGTCTGCCATCCTGCTCCCATGTTCTTAAGTCCAGGGCAGCTCCTTCAGTCACATCTAATCCATGGTTCTCAGACCACATTAGCAAAGCCTGCTCATCATATTTTATCCCCCGTTTCTCTAAAAAAAGAGTCCATACCTTGATAACTGGGTCTTCTGGACCAAAGCCCACACTCCCATATTTCCTGGTGGTGTTTTCTATTCACAAAAGGCCACCTTTTGCAGTTCTCTCCACTGCTTGCAGCTATACTCGCTGCTCCTCCAGGACTACCGTGGCTCTCCCCGCTGCTCTCTGCAGCCCTAAAGGCTGCTGGCATCAATTCCTGCTACTCCCTGACTCCCTGCAATATCTGTGGCAGCATATTGCATCATGGCGGATGTCACCACTTGTTAGTGATGATGGAGACAGGTACACAACTGAACACGCCGAGGTTCATGCGACAGCAGCCAACTTTTATTGAATACTCATCTCATTTAACTTTGAAGGCATGCCTGGTTAGTCTTGATTGGCTGGATCTGTTGCCACTCAGCCAACCAGCCTGTGTCCCCAGTGGCCTAGACCTGCTCCCCAGTGGTCCAGACTGGTTGAGTTATATAATTAAGGTACTTATATAATTAGTCACACAATTAGTTATATTTCAGTTATAAGATTAGGATTATTTAAAACTGTGAGGCCTTCAGCCCAGCTGTTTTCACCACAGGGTATGGTATTTCCTGTTGAAGATATGCTGCCTGTCCATTCCTCATGTCACAAAACCTCACCTTCTTGTTCCTATCCCTGTGTGCCATGTCTGTAGCCAGCTGTTCTGCCAGGAGGATCACTGGAGATCTCTGCTGAGATGAGGTGTATGTCAGAAGAACTAATTCCAGAGGAGGTACTTGCCAGCCAGACCTGCAGTTGTTTGTAGCACTAAGTAAAGGAACAACTCATTAGCAGTGGTTTCTCTGGGCTTCTCTTGAGCAGTCAATATTTTCTTGCTGATAGGGTTGTACTTTGGGGGGAGAAATGTCAGAGGAAAACTCCTTATGCTGTTTGTGTGGAAGAACCTCCTGTTAAGTTTTACATAGATCCAAGACCAGCTTTCTGTGCTTGAAAACAGGAATTTACTGAACATTCCTGATTGTGGGATCATTGTTGTGCAGTGAGGGACTCCCATCTCCTGGGAGAAAGCCATAACTGCTCTCTTGGCACAGCTGAGCCATCTGACAACTAGAGTGATGGTAAGAGCTGTCTCAGCCCAAGCATTTTGTGTTCCCTGTGGGTGATGGTGTGCTGTTGATTTATAGGAGCTGCTGTCACACTTGATCCATGCTGTGAGCCCTGAGAAGGAAAATGCTGGATTAGGTTCAAACTTGGCTTCATCATACGAGTGGTTTCTTTGTCTGCTCCCCACTGAGTGGAAGATGCTGCAAGCTTGCTCCCCTGGAGTTCTCTTGCTGCAATTTTGTCTGTCAGTGCTCCCAAACCTGGGTAAACCCTCCCCCCTGATCCCTTGGACTTGGGTTTCTGCTGAGTTACCTGCCAGCTGCACCAGATAGTTGCTGGTATGTATTGGATCAGGTGCTTTACAGGAACTCTGGCAGCTGCCATGGCTGTAAATAGTGGCTACTTTATGTCTCCTGAGGGCTGGAGGGGTGATAAGGTGTTTCTTTCTGACTGTGTGGGTGATGCTGCAGCACTCAGGAGGTGGGAGCAGGTTTGCCCTGTGACTCCAGGATGTGGGCCTGGGGGGACCTGCCTTCCCAGGCTACTTAGCCCCAGTTTGGAAGCACAACCTAGACTGGAGTCATTGGGCAGAATAATGAAGCAGAGCTGTCATTTAGCAATTAGTGAGCCTTCAGCCCTGATAAGATTCTGAGTAACTCAGAGGCAGAATCTGCCTAGTGATTGCTGTTGAAGGATGTTATGGAGACGGTCCACTTACAGTTCTGACTGCTGTGCTGGGGTTTAACTTTTCCCTTTTTTTCCCTGCTCATCTCCCCATCAGCAAGCTGGGGAGTATTCGTGGGAAACAAATGAACAGCAGACAGTAGGATGTGAAGTGATTTATGTGGGGTAAGTCCAGAGGAGTCAGGCCCCCTGTTGCTGCAGATGTTCCAGATAGCGGGGTCCTGGGAGGGACTGCTTTGTCGTGGAGATCTCCAGCAGAGTCCTAGCCACAGGCTATCCTAGCAAGCTCAGCCTGAGGTAAACAGGCAGATCAGCTCTTTAAGATTCCAAGCTCTTTTAGGATTTCAGCTCTTAACTTGCTAGGGTCTGCCTTGGCTGGCTCAGGGAAGAAGAGACAAGAAGGCCGTGTAGAGGTTCCACAGAATGGTTTAATGCAGGTTCTGCAAAGGGGTGTCCAGTGACGGCTTCTTCTGCCGAACTGGGCAGAAGTAGGGGGTTTTATAGGTTTAGTGAGGACTGGGAAACTATCCAATGGTTTTAGGGTCAGGGTGAAATAACCTATAGTCTTAGGACATCTGGAATGTAGCCAATAGTATTACAGAGAGATAAGAGAGGGTCTTGAGGTGGGAAGCAGAGCCTAGTCCATGACTAGGCATTTCCTATCTCCAAGGAGGCCTAGCAGCAGGCTCCGTGACTGCAACAGTGCTGGCATGGGTGGGGCTGTGGGCAGTAACATCCACGGTGATTTAAAGTCCAAAGATAATGTGTTGCTTTCTTGCTTGCAAGCCCTAAAATGGTTTGGAGAAAGGAGGTGAGAACCTGAGCCAGCTGGTTTGTGAGGGATGTTGGATACTGTACAGTTGGTTTGGGTTTTATATACTTGGTTTCTTCAGAGCTCATAAGTAGAAGGGACAGGCCACTATTACTGGTGTGAGCTGCTGCTGTACTGGTGAGCAGGCACAGGTATTTGTGTAAAAGGCTCTGGTCTCCCAGATAGCACAGGTTCCAAAATGCCTGTAGAGCTTTTGTTTCCCCCTCTTTAGCATTTCTCAGGCAACATGGAGGCTCTCCATCCCCCCTGGACTGGCTGGGGGCCTGTGCTGCATAAGGAAATGAGGACTCACCTAAACGTTGCTGTGCTCAGCTGCAGGAGTGAGCAAGACCTGCTGCTGGATGTGAGGATAATAAAATCCAGTGTGGTAGTGAGGGCTGGTCTTGGGAGAACTAAGGAGATCTGCTGGTGTAAGGGTCACAAGAGAGTGGAGGAAGTTGGTACTCACAGTGAAAATCAGTGCCTGGGGTCAGGGAAGAAGGCCAGGAGGCAAGGAAGCAGGAATTAGCTGAGCAGGAAGAGAGCCAATCCTTTGATGCCAAGAAGACCTTTTAAGCACCCAAGACTGCTGCAGGTGTGGAGCTGCCTGAAGTAGCTTCTGGCATTCAAAAGAGAAGGGTGAAGCAGGATGGTCTTTGTAGCTGAGGGTACAGGGGCAGCCCCGTGGCCTGGACTTTTTGCTGTCCACACCCATGGGAACAGCTTTGCTGCCCCAGCTAGGGGATGTGAAAGGCTTTCCAAGCAATCATGTGGGATGTTTTCCTTTGATTCATCAGCTATAATTCCTCCTGGAGACATGCTTCTCTCATGGCTTGACTCCTGTAAGTCAGCTGTTCCCACTCAGGAGATGACCTCTGGGCAGCCTTGCCGGGGTTCACTTTCAGGGAATGCAGCCTTTCCTTCCATCCAAGTATTCCAGTGCACATAACACTCTCAGCTCCCTCTTCCCTGACCCTGTTCTTTGTGTTCTTTGTGTTCCCATGCTGAGGTTGCCCCTGATGAGTTTATTTGGCTCCCTGATCTCTTTTATCACAGTTTCTAAGAAGATGGGTGCAATGAGACAAAAACAGCAATGTATTTTTTGCAAGGGGAAAAGCCTGAGCTGTTGTTGGATTACACAAATCACTGCTATTGCCATCATTTGATGGGACTCTTGAGTTTCCCATTCCCAGTTCAGTGGTATTTTGCCCTGACCAGAACTGAGCACAAGCTGGGGCTGGTTTTTGTTGCCAGGATCCTGAGTTGTCAGAAATGTGCTGCATCAATATGAAATGCAGCTTTTGGGGTCTGACAAGGGGTTTCTTTTCACATGAAACATGTAAAGGACTTTTCTCTGACGCCTGAGTGCTGAGGTACAGGGGTGAAATACAGGGAGCTGCTGATAGCCTGATGAGGAAATAAAACTCAAGTGGACTGGTGGCTCTCAGCAAACATTTTCCTAAGGGATGGAACTTTTCAGGCTGATTCAGAGCTGCTGTTTCCCCACAGAACCCCACCTGGGCACCCTGTAGGCAAGGCCAGTTGCTCTGAGCTGCCTGGCTCAGTTCTGCATCTTGCCTACACTTGTTTCCCTTCCCTGCTCACTCATTTTAACTTTCTCCTGTTGACTCCCTTTCCTTTGGACTTCAGCAAAGGGATCTGGGATTTGCAGTCTGTCCCTTCTCAATTCCCAAACCTCCTTCCTGGCAATGCTGTTTCAGGAGTCCTTGTGCCTCGGCTGAGAGGGACATCTAGTGGAGTTGGAGCTCAGGGACCTGGGGCTTGTCTTTATTTCTTGCATTTTTATTTATTCCTTTGTAATCCTTATGAAGGAGCATGAACTGAGGTTTCACATGGTCCTGGTGGCCTGGTGGCAAGGTGGATCTTTGGTGGCCAGTTCATGGGCTGTTCCTCTCTTCATACTCGGACACAGAGAAGTGACTGTGGAACGGGGCGCTGTTGTGGGAAGAAAGGTTATGCGGTAGGTGATGAAATAAATGAACCTAGAAGATCTCATGTTATGGTCCTTGTCTCGTCAAAATATTTAGTGTTGTGTTGTTGGAATGTTGTGTTGTTACCAACTGTTTGTTTTATGCTGATCTTGTTGAATCTGTACACTCCCCCCAATTCCGGTTTCCCCCTTACCTCTCATCGAGCAAGGCCTCTGCTGCTCCCCACTTGCCCATAGACTCATGAAGTTACTTTGTTTTTCTTTGAGCTAAGAAGTAGGACATTTTATACTTAAGTACATCCTAAGTTTCCATGCCCCCAGAATGTGTAAAGTAAATCAAGATACTCCCATGATGCTTAGCTCCAATGCTTAAGTTCGATTAACAACAAAGATTCCCTAAAGCAATGAGCCAGCACAAGATCTAAATCCAAGAGAGACATCACCATGTGTGTGGAACATGAAGCTATCCATGGATCATCATCATCTCCTCACCATAACTTAGAGAGCACTACAAAAGAATGACATGTCTGGACTACACAACCCAAATTTAGTTTGTGGGAACCCTTACGAGGAAAGACTCCTCACTCTGCGGTGCCAGTGGCAGATTTGACTTACAGCTCTTTCTCAGTGGTGTCTTGTGGGAGCAGTGGCAGTGTGTGTGGCCTCTCAAGCTCCCCCCCTATGGCTGTCTTAATAAAGGCCTTTTCAAAAGNCAAGATCTAAATCCAAGAGAGACATCACCATGTGTGTGGAACATGAAGCTATCCATGGATCATCATCATCTCCTCACCATAACTTAGAGAGCACTACAAAAGAATGACATGTCTGGACTACACAACCCAAATTTAGTTTGTGGGAACCCTTACGAGGAAAGACTCCTCACTCTGCGGTGCCAGTGGCAGATTTGACTTACAGCTCTTTCTCAGTGGTGTCTTGTGGGAGCAGTGGCAGTGTGTGTGGCCTCTCAAGCTCCCCCCCTATGGCTGTCTTAATAAAGGCCTTTTCAAAAGAGAGATTGGTCTCCTGGCCCTATTTAGAAGAGGTGACACCGGGCTCAGTTAAAACAAAACCAACCTGAACACACTTCTCTCTGGATTTGGTTGCGCAAGGTTCACATTTCTATTTGGAAAATCAGCTCCTGCCCTCTTCTTGCTTGGCCGTGATCCTGATGGTTGTGGCCAACTGCATGTGGGCACAAGGGAAAGAGAGTAGACACTGGATCTGATGTTAAGGTGATGAAGCATCCCACTGCAGTTCCCCTGAGTGCAGGTGCTGCGGCCCAATTGCTGGGCTTCTTATCATGAACTGTTTCATCCTTTTGCACCCTGTTATCCCAGGCACCTTCTGGGGACTATCACCCATAACAACTCATGTTTAGCAAATCTTTTAGTGAGCCATGTGTCTCAGGAGCTTAACTGCAAACTGTAGGACACTGGAATGTATCATGAAAATATTTGTACTTCTATTTGCTCAGTGCTGCAAAAGTGCTGCTGATGCTCCCTGGGCAAGAGAATCACCAGAGTAAATGCTTCTTCTTGTGTTACTGTAGCACTGTGTAAGCATAGATCTCAGAATGTTCCTTAACTTTGCAGAGAGGGCTGAGGAGCAAACCATCCTCCTATGAGCCCTGACAGCTGTTTCTTGTGAAGATTTCTTCCCAGACTCTGCATGTCTCACCACCATAGTGAAGCTGCTGTGCATTGCAGTAGTGAAGCGTTTTACTGGGAGAGGCTCAGCTTCCCCCTTAGCACTGTGGGTCTGTGCTGCAGGTTTCTGTTTCAGGAACACTTGCACAGAAGCTCAGGAACCACACAGCCACAGTACTAGAAAATATCCCAGTTTATTGCAGCATCTCAGTTCTGAGAGTTTTACAAAACAATGTATTTACAGGTGAGGAAGGGACTAACTCAGCTGGAGTGTGCTTTGCTGGGGCAGGAACAGACTACAGAGGGAAAAGGAAGAAAATCAACACATTCACAAGTCACATTTTCCTTTACAAAAGTAAGATAAGTGTAAGGCTTGTGTGCACAGCTGACTGGTGCTGTCTGTGTGGGGAGCACACCAGGAAGAATTCAGTGCACCTCTTGTGCTCTTCACGGTGACTCCAGGCACCAGGGGCTCAGCAGAAGCTGTATCAGCTCAGCTCAGTGTGATGTTAAGGCACAATGTGGTGATGCCAATGGTTCTGGGTCTCCATGTGCGCCAGCAGCTCTGCCTATGGCTTCCCTCACAGTGAGTGATGGTGTTTGACCCCTGCCCACAGCTTTCTTCAGGGTGAGCGATGGCATTTGAGCTCTGCCTGTGGCTTCCCTTAGGATGAGTGCTGGTGTTTCAGCCCAACAACTCTCAGGCTCCCAGCCCTGAATTTGGCCACGCCAGAAGCAGAGTTGGACAGAGGACAGAAGGAGGAGACCATGGTGTGGGACAAGGGAGGGATTCTAAAGGGAATCCTCTCAAAACTATGGTAAGCCTCCCTTCTACCCCCTGTGGCTTAACATCGGAGAAAGGGGTATGGACGGCCATTTGAAAACAAATGCAAGACTTAGAATATACACTAAACCTTGTTTTTGAACTTGTCCAATAAAGTTTGCCTCTAAACACAGTGTTTGTCATTTTTTTTTTTAATCTGATTTTTTAAAAAGTTTATTACTATATGTAATCTTGAATGATGGCTCATTCAAATTGTTCATGGGAGCTGCACTAGCTTACCCTCCAAGGAAACTTCTCCAAACATGAATTTCTAAGACTAAGAGCTAAACCAAACCATCAGCTCTGGCTGCACATGGAGTCCCAGGTGCTTGCAGCGAGGTAGAGGGAGGGTTGAAGTTCACAGTAGAGGCTGTGCATGGATGGCATCGGCACTTTTGGCACTGCCAAGTGTCTCCAGCCAATGCTGTCCAGGAGGTGTCCAGGCAGGGATCCATCCCTAGAGGCCTGTGTGCTCCTGGATCCAGTCTCGCAGGCTTGTGAGACGGCTGTACACCCCAGGTTTGTTTCTCTGGGCACAGCCATCGCCCCAGCTCACCACGCCGGCCAGAAACATCCGACTGCTGGGCTCCACACTGACCAGGGGCCCCCCAGAGTCTCCCTGCACAGAACCACACAGGAGCATAAGTACCAACCCCACAGATCTCCCTCGTGCACAGTGTTAAGGTCAATCACGAAAACTGAGCAAGAAGTAACCAATCAGTAAATCCCCATTTAAGTCAGCTGTCATTACAATTTTTTTTTGGCCATTCCCTGAAACAAATATTTAAGTGCAGCAACAACAGCCACAGTGCCAGAGCAAAGAGCTATAAAATACCAGTCAAGCAGCCTGGCTTGCTAACTAAGATTGAATAGCCAGAAGTTGGAGTACAGTTGTGTGTCCTACCTGGTGAAATGGAGTATAAACCCTGTGGTTTTGGACTGTCGTTTTGAGTCTAAGTTTTGGACTGTTGTTTTTGAGTCTAAGTCATGCATCAACACAACTTGCTGCTGGTGTACTGTAATCTGTCCATTGTCTGAATCCAGGGGGGTTCCCATAGATTTGTTTTATGTTAAAAATGCAAATATAAGTGGAAGTACCAGAATGAGCAGGGCTGAGAAAAGGCCTGTCTCCGTGCCTAATAACCAGCACTAAATCCAGGTGCTGCCTTACCTGGCAGGCATCCACACCACCGGTCAAGATCCCCACGCACATCATGCGTGGTGTCAGCTGGTCTGTCAGGAGCTGGTTACACACAGTCTGGTTGATGAGCCGGATCTCTGCCTTCTGCAGGATGGAGGCTCCTGTGCCTGCCAAGATGGAGGAGCAACTTAAGTAAAAATACACATTTTTAAGCAGCTCTCCCTTTTTTCCCCTCAAGAAACACAGAAATCATAGACTTGTAGAATCCCAGAATGGTCTGAATTCAAAAAGAACTAAGGCCTGTCTCATTCCACCCCCTGCCATGGGTAGGCACACTTTCCACTATATCAGGTTGCTCCAAGCCCAGTCCAACATGGCCTGGACTGGCTTCCAGGGATGTGGCAGCCACAGCTTCTCTTGGCAACCTGTTTAAAATACATCAATACAGCCCCAAATCACACGCCAGTGCTCACCTCCTTCTGCAGTCGCTCCCCATCCGGTCACCCACAGTTCCTTGCCCACAGGGAAGTTGTGGGTGGCATCAGGCAGGCAGATGGGCTGAACAACAGTTGTGAAGGTGACGGGGCTCTGTAGCTCCAGCACAGCAATATCATAGTCATAGGTGTAGTCATTGAAGAAGGGATGGGAGATGATGCGCTTGATTTTGTGGGTTTGCACATTGGGGCCACTGCGGTCACCTTGGTCGGTCAGCCCCAGGTAGGCTGTCCATAGGCTGGGGTCTGAGTACCTACATAGGGGCCATGAAACACAGGGTGAGACTTCATCTCGGAGACAGCACTGCTCACTACCTTAAACAGTTTCCTTGAGGAATGCTTCTCAGAATCAGTGTTGGAATACTGTGTGCGGTTTTGGTTGCCACAATATAAGAATAATATGAAACTATTAGAGAGCTTCCAAAGAAGGGCAATGAAGATGGTGGAGGGCCTTGAGGGGAAGCCATATAAAGAGCAGCCGAGGGCGCTTGATCTGTTCAGCCTAGAGAAGAGGAGACTGAGGGGAGACTCCACTGCAGTTAAAACTTCCTTGTGAGGGAGAGAAAAGGGGCAGACTCTGATATCTGTTCTGTGGTGCCCAGTGACAGGACCAGAGGGAATAGTCTGAAGTTGTGTCAGGGGAAGTTTAAGCTGGATATCAGGAAAAGGCGCTTTTCCCCAGGGGGCGGGGTCAGGTACTGGAACAGACTCCCCAGGGCAGCAGTCACAGCAACAAGCCTGACCGAGCTCAAGAAGCATTTGGACAATACTCTTGGGCACATGGTGTGACTCTTGGGGATGGCCAGGAGCCAGACTTGGTGATCCTTGAGACGTTTCTTCTAACTCAGCTTATTCTGTGATTCTGTGAATACCTGGAAGGGAAGGGATGTGAGGCCGGTACCTGATGCCTTGCAGTGGCAGGAAGCAGTGTGCCGCTGACACCAGCCAGCTCTCTGACACCAGTGAGGCACCACAGATATGGCCCTGGCCCTTGACATGCAGGCTGACCTGCCACGGCCACTCTCCCACGTCCGAGTCCTGCCCACCGACAATCCGTGACTTCCTGACATAGGAACGGATCCCACAGTCTAGAGCAGAAAAGGAGAAGGGGCACTTGGTTGCTCCTGTTCCCATCCCACACCTCCCTTCTGTTCCTCCAGGACATTTAACAGCATAAACCCTCCTAAACAACACAAACACTCCACGGGCCACTAAAGAACATGGCCTGGATGTTTCCAGATCAAGGTCCTGTGCAGAAACACCCGGGGGCTCCCTCTGCCACACTGGAGTGTCTCTCTGAGAGGCCCAGCCCAGAATCCCATGTCTCCCCTATTCTTTAGGCACTCACTGCAGTTGTCCTCATCAGAGTGGTCCTCACAGTCCTGCTCCCCATCGCACTCGGGGTTCTGTTTGCTGATGCAGTGTCCACTGCGACACTTGTATGTGTACTCCTTGCAGGGGACTGTGGTCTGGCCTGCTGCAGGCAGGATGGAGGCACAGGGTTAGCCCCGGTTCTGGGGAGGTCACAATCTTCACCTCTTCTGCCCACTCCCAGGGCATTTTCACCCCCGTGCAAACACACACACAAGGGTGTCAAAACTCAAGGAATTCTGTCAGAGGCTGAGTTTGATGGCAATCACCCTGCAGCCCACCTCACCTCTGCTGCAGCTGCCCTCATCGCTCCCATCCCCACAGTCGTCCTTGCCATCGCATTTCTGTGTGCTGGGGACACACTTCCCATTGTCACACTTGAAGCTGTCAGCTGCACAGCCTGGGGAGAGAGAGCAGCTCCTGAGGGCTGGGTATGAATCGTACAGCACCTCAGCACATGGCTGTGCCCAACTCTGTCCCCCCCCAAGACAAGTAAAGCCTCTGCAGCTCTAACATACTGTGTTCTCCAATCTCTTCTCCAAACTGCACACCACCACTCAGTTATTCAACCCTTTCTATTCCTACACCTCTGTTCACCCTTCTTTCCTCTGAGCTCTCATTCACCTGTACCAGGTAAGCCCTTGCTATGCCTGGGTTTTTTGCCTGCTCCTTTCCAGCACAGCACTTGCTTCCCTCCATCCCATGACCCTCCATCACCTCCACCACCCCCCATCTGCCTGCTCGAGCCCTCAGCCCTTTGTGCTTGCGGGGTGAGTCACTCACTGCACTGTAGTTCATCGCTGTTGTCACCACAGTCGTTCACATTGTCACAGACCCAGAACTTGGGCTTGCACCAGCCATTCTGGCACCTAAACTGCTGCTCGGTACAGGCTGGAAGAGCAGAGTAAGAATTACAGGATCATTTAAGTTGGAAAAGACCTCCAAGACCATCAAGTCCATCCTGAAACCAATCACCACCTTGTCAACCAGACCAGAGCACAGAGTGCCATGTCCAGTCATTCCCTGGACACCTCCAGGAATGATGACTCCCCTGGGCAAGGTGTTCCAATGCTAGAAGTTAGGGGAGAAGCCTGTAAAGGCACCTGTGGAGTCACCAGCAACCCACCCACCATGGCAGCTCTCCCAGTGGGTGTGGAAGCACTTGGGAACCCCAGCAATCAGTTAGGGACCATGCATGTGTACACGACACACTCAGTACATCACAGCATTTCCACTTTTCTGGAGAACGAAGCCATTTGTAGCTGTCGTGTCTGAGGCAGTGGAGGCTGAAGCTGACATCACAAAAGCAGGACAGCCAGAAGCAATACTGAAGCAAAGAAATTGCTGCAAGTAGTGGGAAAGCAGCTGAGAATCCAGGATCATGGGCCAGCAGCACACTGTTCCCCAGAAAACTGCCCCTCACAAACCAGGACATCTGTAATAAACTCCAGACCCTGGACAATAACATTAACTATAGGACAGTTCTGCTAATCCAAGAGGAAAACTTGTTGCACAAAGAAACAACTCCTGTGTGTCCCACGGGTTTTCCAGATGAGCTCTGCAAAGCCCGCCCAGCTGGTAACAAAACGTGTTCCTACACACCATTCAGCTCAGCCAAACCCACAACCAGCAGAATTACACAGAAAAACACATTCTCAGCTGGGAGGAATTGGAAAGTGAGGGCGATGCCAGTGGGAGAGGGTTGGATTAGCAGGAGCCCACAGCTTCTATGCTGAGAAGGGATCCAAATTGCACACCGAGTCTCACTCCAACCTGGAGGAAGGCGGCAGTGCTGGTTCCATCCAGCACTGAGTCACGTTACCCGGAACAAGCCTAACTACCCCGGGGCAACATGGCCTTTCACATGCTGTGCCAAAGGGAAATCAAGGCTGGACTTACTGCAGGACCTCTCATCACTGCCATCCACGCAGTCCAGCCACCCGTCGCAGCGCATGCTCCTGTCAATGCAGCGGCCGGTATTGCAAGTGAACTTGCCTGGGCAGGCTGAGAGGGGGAAAGAGACAAAACTACACATGAGCTCTCTTGGTGTCCCCTCAACATCCCTTCCACAGAGTTCCCTATGCCTGCTTCCAGCAGGAAGACCAGGAGGTTTGCAGCAAAGCAAGGCATGCTGCTGTCCCCCTGGAAAAGGCTGCTTCCCAGTTTACAGGGCAGTGTAAGCACAGAGGAGGGACAGCTCCAAATCTCAGGGAAATGACTTTCCCCGCCCCAGGGTTTCAACTCACGGTCACTGGAATCGTAGGACAGGAACTCCGCAGAGAAGCCTGTGTCTGTGTAGGACTGGTCCGAATGGAACCGGAGCTCGATTGTGTTGGTGGTACTGGCTACCACAAACTGGGAGCGCTCTCCACAGTACCTGCAGGGAGAGAATAAAGGGGAGTCAAAGGGCTGGAGGTCAGCAACAAGAAAACCTCCTTCTGTTCCTGATCTCCCTCCACACCCTGTAAGCTGAGTGGCCAGGAAAGAAAGGAGCAGGTCTGATCCCAGCACAGACTGCTGGGCCTCAGGGTCCAAATTCTGCTGTGGCTGGAAGGAGGTTTGGGCTAGCTGTAAACACCAACTTGTGACCTTAGGAATGACTGGGAACAAGTTCTTCCACATCCCTGCTGCCCCATGATGTGTCTGATCTCAGATACATTGGACTCCTGAAGGATCCCACCTCACCACAGACAGGTGGGATCATGTACATGAACAGCACTGCAGAGGCAGGTGCTGACTTTAAAACCCTCTCTCTGAGGCAGGGTCAGCTCCCTTGTCCAAAGCATTATGGAACAAGATTAATCACCTGCCTGTGAGGTACCAAGTTTTCTGTCTGGCCCAGACAGACAGCCTTATATCAGGCTGGGGAATGCATCAGGACAGGAAATGCATCACAGGATACAAGTGCACTGAGAATGGAGGGCTGCTCATTCAAGCAAACCCACCCCAGATGTTCCTGCCCATCCACACATGAGCTGTGTGCTGTGATGCTCCACAGCATCTGGTGGGGGGATTCAGCTGCAGCACACCACATAACCAAGTGTAGGGCTCCCCACTCATCATGGGGCAGTCCTGGGCACCCTTCTGCCTCCTCCCAGCCCTGACAGCACCAGCACACACGTTCCTACACCAGATTAAGAAAAGCACGAGGTTCTGTGTAACAAAATGCAGCCCCTTCATGGGTTCAGTCACCCAATACCCACCTCGTGCCATTGATCTGCACATAGTCCTTGGTGCAGGAGCTGACTGGGATCCCGGGCTCCAGCACAAAGAACATGTTGAAACGCACTTTCACATTCTTTATAGAGGGAACCTGCAAAAGGAAGCACAGTCAGTGGGATGTTGCTTTCTGGAGCAAGGAAAAATGAATAGTTTCACAGGAAGAGGTTTGTGCTTGGGGGGGAGGACAGAAGATAACCAAAAAGGGGAAGTCAGTTTTCCAGCAGGAGAAGAAACAGCGTCATAACAGTCACTGAGTCACCCTGGCCCCTGAATCCCCTGTGGAACAGGCATACACAAGGGACGGAAGCCAGACCTCTGGTCAACAGCCAGTAACTGGCCTGTCCCAAAGCCCATACTCTCATCCTTCTTGTGTGAAGCTACAGGATTTTCCATGGTTTCCTGTGGGGTTCAGGCCTCTTTCAATCTCTTCTGTCTTTTCCCCCACCTCCTAAAGGCTCCCTCAGTCATGCCAGACTTGGAGCCTCTGGGCCTCAGCTGCTGCAAGCTTCCTTGCACCATGTCCTGTATGACCAGGGTCATTTGACAGACTTGTTATGGGAAAGAGGGCCCATCTCACCTCAATGTTCCAGACACAGTCCATGTCTGGGGGGTAGTGTGCTGGGTAATAGGGAGTTGTGAAGGTGCCGCTCTCTCCCTTCAGGGTCCCACCGCAGGCTAAACACAAGCAGGAAGGTAATAACAAGTTAGAGATTTAGATGTGGTTTTTCCAAGCCTCAGCTTGCTGTCATTGGAGGTAGATACAATCTCTAACAAGGTTAAGTCACTCTCTAGAGAGAGCAGCACTGCTCCGAGGCTTGAGAGAAGTCAAGAGATCAGTTTAGGTGCTTCCTGTACACATCAATCAGCATGTCTAATTCAACATAATTCTCATTTTTGCCTCCATGGGGGACATCATTACCACAGCCAAGAATAACCCTAGGCAATGCAAGTGCCACGAGATGACCTGCTTCCAGGTGCTCCAGCTCTGGAAACATCCCTGACAAACTGACCATAGCTACAACCACCTTCCTGTTCAGCTGCCCATGGCACGGAGAGATGGGGAAACAGGCCAAGGCCTCTGCTCACCTTTCATCTTTGGGAGCTGGAAGAACTCAGCCTTAAAGCCAGGGAATCGTCCCTCCTTGTTGGTAACCAATGTGACTAGCATGACGTTCTGGGAGGACAGGAAGGTCAGGTTGTATGATGGGGCATAATTCCCACAAAGCCTAGGAAGCAAAGGACAGAATCCATAACGTGCTACTGCACAGGGAGCTTCAAGCAGCACAGCTCAGCTCTGAGCAGGGGATCTCAGGATCACCCTGGACTTGGTGCCATGCAGGAACACGCACCTAACCAAAGCGTGGGGCTCCACAGGGCTCAGAGAGTTGTACACCTTGATGTAGTCACTGTCATCTCTGCATGGCTCCAGCTCCAGGGTCTTGAAGGTGAGACTGATGCTGGAGCTGGCATCTGCCCTCAGTGCCCAGTAGCAGAGGGCATTGTTGGGATATGGGCTGTTGGGGAAGCCTGGCGTGGTGAAACTGGTGACCTCCCCTTCTTTGGCGTGAAGGGAGAATATGCAGCTGTCTGCCCAGAAAGTAGGGAACAGTTAACAAGGCAAACAAGACTTGCCCTGCATTTCACTGGGATGCAGAGACTAATTCCTGCAGGGTATCCCTGGGCAGATGGCTCTTCCTGGATAACAGCAAGGCCTGTGCCACAGTCTGTCCGACCCTAAACCAGCTCCAAGGAGCACACTGGGATCTGCCTTGCAAGCAGAGCACATCTCTCCAGACCCTTCCCCATCCGGCAAGAGAAACACCACCCTAAAGAGACCACTGAGATAGAAGAAGAACTGTACTTACTGTCCCGGGCAGAGTGAGCTATGCTTGGGTCCACAGCTGCAGGAGAAAACAGAGCTGGCATCACCCTTGGGGCTATGGGAAATCCCTGGGCACAAAGCCGAGGGTGTTCCTCAGATCATCATTGATCTGGCCTTGCTTGTGGACTCTCCCTGCAAATCGGCAGAGGAGGCTGCTCCTGTCTGGCCTCTGTGAGCTGAGGGAACAAACTTTCCCTCTGCTGAGGGAGGATTAATTGATCCTCTTGCCTGGGCTCAGAGGAGAACACAGAGCATTCCAGCAAAGGGGAGCAGCAGCCCCCTTCAGGCTGTACATCCCATTAAGCCGTGCTGTGACATCCTGATCTTTACACCACACTCAGAACTGGCTTTCCCATGAGAGTGCTGTGACCACCACTTTCTCCTTCCTGAGAAATATCCCACCCTGTCCCATGCAGAAGCCCAGGGACAGTGGAACCAGCATACTCACGGAAAGCAATGACCGACTCCACCTTCAGCAAGGGGTTTCTCAGGCGGGGGTTCCACCTCTGCACCAGGCTCTGCTTGTCAGCCATTGCCCTGTCCAGGCTCTCTTCCCGGTACTTGGGCACAAGGAATTCTGACCAGTAGTAGGCAATGACACTGCCTTCACTGTGGAAAGGGCAATTGTGGGGTGAGGGCAAGGACAGACATGGGAGGACTCAAATACCACTAGAAGAAGGGGCCAGACTACTTGATGAGCCATTTTTGGATCCTGGCCACAGGGAAGGGAAAGTTTCAATGACAAGTTAAGCAAACAGCAGAGTCCCCTGCCAGCCCAGGGAGTCTCTCTCAATGCTGCCAGATACCATTGCACCACACCTTGATTTTCCCAAGACATCTGGCAGAAAACAAAATGAATTTTCAGGTCCCTTTTTACTGCTCATCCTTTCCTGTGTCACTCAGGGTGACTACCAGTGTGCTTCCACCCCAGCATCCCAGGAAGGAGGGTAAATGACTAGTGTGATATCCCAGCATTCCGGATGGGGCTCAGGCAGTGCCTAACACTCACCTGAAGGCAGTGATCACTGTCTCTTTGTGGTAAGGACCAATATCAGCATGATTCTTGTAGATCTCCTCCACCTGAAAGGATTAAAAAGGCGTGCTCAGCATGTCTAGAAGTGAGGAAAAGAGAAAGGCTAAAGACAGACAGAGCTTCAAGTCTGTGAAGGAAAACCAGGGCACATACCTGGCATCCCAGGGTGCAGGAATCTGCAGAGCCAAAGAAAGAAAGGAGAGTTGAGAGCCCCAGAAGAGCCCAGAGCTGCCCATCACAGCCTGTTCTGACTCAGCTCATGCCACTCTTCCCTAGGGGAAGTGAATCCCCAAGCGTGAGGGAAGAGGCAAGACCAGCCACAGCTTCAGCCTCCTTCAGACACCCTTCTGCCTCAGTTCCTGGCCCTGACTCATCCAGTGATTCTGACATGCCCTGGCAGCTCCTATGGCAGAGGGAAATGCCATGGCACTGGGCTGGAGCTGGGATGTCAAGATCCAGCTCCAAAGAAGGTCTCTGCTCCCAGCCAGTGTGTCACAGTGAGCAAGGAAAGCTCCAAGGAATCTTACAATGGCATTTCCCCATGGCCATGGGGCAAGAGGAAAATTCCTTGCTTGCAGAAGGAGGGAGGCAAGAAACCTCTTACCGTGCTTTTCACCTTTTTGGCCAGCATACTGAACTCTGGAGAGCTGGAGTTCTCATAGGCATCCAGGAATTCCAAGTTCAGAACCCGCAGGTGGCCATTGAAAACCTTCTGGACGGCTGCGTTCCTATCTGGAAGAGAACAGCTCAGGGTCAGAAAGGGCAGTCAGGGCTAGAACTGGTGTCATAGCAGATCCCCAGTGACAGCAATTGAGGCTGGGAGGTAGAAATGGTGTCTCCAGAGCTTGAGAGGGCACATATGAGCAACACTGGGTAATAAAGCTTTTCCACGTGGATGGATATGTTCCCGACGTGTCACCCTACATGTCACCACCCACCAGACGCCACACTCACATTTGAAGTGCCAAAACAGGAGGCCAGTGGTGAGGGAGACAAGCAGAAAAACAATGATCAGGACGGTGATGACCACCTGCCGCTTTGGGCCACGCTTCTCCATCTTCTTGGAGTTCATGGCAGGGAGGAACTCCACCCCTTCATCCAGGTTGTTCATGTCCTGGGAGAGGAGGGAAGGAAGGAGAATGGAAAGGCTGTTCCCAAAGCCTGGCTTGGGGAGGTCCAGCCACAGAGCAGCCTGAAGCAGGTTTGGGGACCAGGAACGTGGCAGCACTGAGGGCAAACCTCAGCGTCAGCAGCTCCTCAGCCATGGCAGGACAAACCCTGAAGGCTTCCTCTTTGCTTTTCTGCACACACGTAATTTCTTTTTGGGCCTAATTTAAGGTCATGAGCCCAAACAAACTCAGGGGCAAATCCACACACCCTCCCATGACCACAGCAGGTCACAAGCCCACAAGCTCCAAGATCTGCCTCAGCAGATGAAACTGCAGAGAAAAATTCATCCCCACAAAGCACTTGCTCTGTGCAGGTGTGTCACCTAGAGCTCATGGGGCACAACATGCTATAAATAGCATTTCCCTAAAAGAAGAGTTCAAGCTGCTTCCTTCCTTTACATTTTCACAGCTCTCTGCCATGGCTCCTGGGCCACCAGCACTCCTGTGTTTCTTCGTGGAATCTCCCGTTGAGCACAAACACTCGTTAAAAGAAATAAACTAAAAAACTAAGATGAACACACAAAACATCCCCACAGCCCATGAGCAGCCATGCTCTTGGGACAAGATGTGGAAGAAAGGAATGAGGAATGATGTGTCATTGTGACAGCTCTTGCTGTCATCACCAGCCCATAATGGGCTGGGTGAGGAAGTGGAGGATATGCTGAAGCATTGAGGTCTGTATCAGCTGTAAAACCATTGGTGCTCCAGGGTTTCACTTTCTCCCACCTTCTGTTCTGTTCCTACATCTTTACCCTGCTAGTGTATCTACACCTCTGACCTTGGGGGGGGGGTGGAACAGCTGCAGATCCAGATGTTTTCAGAGGATCCCACGGCCCAGATCTGCACCTACCCTGGCACTTCCTCTCCTCCGACCACTGGCAGTGGTGTGGGCAGAGCTCACCACATCTGCTTCCAACCTGTGCCTCTCTTGGGCAGGAAGGGCTCTGTGCCTTCTGCAAAGGCCCGAAACAGGAGGATCCCTCACCTTTCTGCTCACCAGCTTCCCATTTTCTCCTTAGAAGGCATTCACATTCAGTGGCTTCCCAGGCTCTGGAAACTGAGCACAGACACCACAGCACTAAGTGCTGACTCACACAAATCTGTGGCATTTCCATGTGCCCTGAGCTCTGGAAGGGTAACGCTGTCTCCACAAACACAGGATCAGACTCTGCCTGTTCTCTCTCGGCCAAGGGCTCACACAAATCTACTCCAGCCGTTTGGGTTAGTTTGATGCAAATGTCACAAGCCCCTAAATACAGGAAAAATATGGACAAGGGGGATATGGCTTGAGGGGACATGGGGGGAGTGTCCTTGAAATGAAAAGATAGCAGGGTTAGACGGGATAAGAAAAGAAAGTGGAAAGAAATTCTTCCCTGTGAGGGTAGTGAGGTCTTGGCACAGGTTGCCCAGAGAAGCTATGGCTGCCTCATCCCTGGCAGTGTTCAAGGCCAGGTTGGACACGGCTTGGAGCAGCTGGGGATAGTGGAAGGCATCCCTGCCCATTGTAAGGGGTGGGACTGGATGAGCTTTAAGGTCTGTTCCAATCCAAACCACTCTGGGATTCTATGAAAAACAACTAGCAAAGGGGATCCTGCTAACAGAGAGACCTCTGAGCCTGCTGTTCAGGCATAAGGACAAACCATCCTCACTGAACTTCCAGTAGGTGCTTCATCTTATCTTACCTCAGCCTTGCTTGGCAGGAAAGCCTGGCTCCCACTTGAACCATTCCCCCACATCTTTTGCCCTTCCCTTCACCCAATGCTTGTGCTCTCCTCCTACCCTCCACACTCCACTGCAGCCTCTCCTCCTTGTGGTATTTGCCAGGGGCCCTTCACAAGAGAAAGGGAAGTGGCAGACACTTTACACTGAGTTTTTTTCAAGGACTCTGTAAGTTTAATTCTCTGCAAACACCAGAAGACCACTAAGACTAAAGCAACCCACCAGTTTTCACACCAGCTGCTCTCAGAATCCTCCAGATTATCGTTTGGTGGTTCAGAGAATGAGCCTTCATTCAATTTTGAGTTTTACTGCCTAAGGCTAGGCAGAAAGAACTGTTTCCCAAAATTCACCCACCTCCAAAATAAACAGACCTAGCAGGGCTGCAGAGGACCATCCCATGGGGAATATGCTGAATCCTGTTTGGTTTCTGATCATACAGGAAAAAAAACAAGGAAACTTTGAAACAAATGACACCCAAACATGGTAAAGAGCAGAAACTGGCCACAAAACTTGCAAACCCATCGGCTCTCTCTCCACAGGGCTGCTCACAATGCTGAGCCTTCTAAGGACTTCCAAGTCATTGCTGCTGTTGGCAGAATGCAAAGTATTCAGTTCTTTAAGATCTGCAGGAGCCTGTGGCAAGAAGGTAGTCACAGGGTCTTAAATGATCTATCAGTTTCCCCAGACTTCCTGTAGCCAGCAAGGAAGAATTGCAAAGAAAACCAATTTTCCATAAGAAAACCCTTCAGCTGCAGGGACCTTCCACCCTCTGCAGAATTCCTATGCTTCAATTTCACCAAATTGCCAGAAAAAAATAAGGGGCAGCAGTAAGCAGGAGCACCTGCCATATAACACTGCACAACAATGTGGCGGAAGCATTTTAACACCCCTTTAAGCTAAAGATTGTGTCTTTGAGAGAGAAAACTCTCCCAGGGAGAAAATCACGGCTGTGATTAAAGCAGAAGGCAAAAAGAGTTCCCCTCTGCCTTGAGCACACACAGGCACATGCACTGTCCTGGGAGCAAGGAAATTAGGCAGGAAAACTCACCATCTGCTCTTTAGGCAATTTCTCTGCTTTCCTTGGGAAAAAAAATAAAAAATGAAAAATGTTGAACTTCTGAGAGTTTACAGCATGCCTTTGTCAGTTTATTCTTGTGCTCCAAAGCTGAGCCAGGAGCAACACAGAAGAAATGACAGGAGTGTCGGGACTTCTGGGAAGGTTACTTTTGTTTTTCCTCCAGTACAAGCAGCCACTAACACTGTTACTTGCCAGAAGTTACCCTGTGACTACAGGACATGATCCAAAGAGGTTTCCCTCCCTCGTCGCCCTCTGTGTTTTATCCCAGCTTTTGTCCTTTCCCATTCCCATACCTTATGGATGCCATTATGTTCCCCAGCCAACACAGACACTTGTGTGAAGAGCCCTCACCCATCACAGCCAGAGTAAACAACAGCCATTCCTGCAAACTCTTGTCAATAACCAGTGAAGGATCTGAAGCATCCCCCAAACACTGCTGGAATGATCAATCGGGACATGTGGAAGGTCTCAGATGAGGCCCCATGTCCCAAGCTCTAAGAGGTTGAAACCTCCCTGCCCACACTCACCACAAACAACACCTGTTTGGCCTGAGGACCAGACCTGCCTGTGTCCCACGAGTGCAGCTCAGCCTCTGCCCCTCTCACTCCCTGTGCTCCACATCCCCCCTTTGCTCCCAAAACAAATAACCTATCACCATCCTCTGAGCTAGATAGAAACCCGACAAAAATCACATGCAAGACAGGCTCAGAGTTAAATCAAGAAAAAGACAACTGCAATGTTAATCTCCTTTAGTTGATGGCTGCTGCATATTTCCCTCGTGTGCTCTGAACAGTGGCAGCTGTAAACTAGAGAGGAGCTGAACACATCCTGCTCTCACCTTGTCCATGGCTCCTCCAGAAACTGCCTCCAGCCCCAAGTGACTCAAGGTCTGACTGTCTCACCCTTCTCAAGGAAACTGCTCCAATAAACATTATTAACAGAAAACCTCCCTTGATATTCTCTCTGCCTTAGTCACTGGAGCAGTTACTTCCTCCTGCTCCTCCTCACTCAGTCCTTGCTGGTACAGCCAGTCTCCCCACACAGAGTCAGAAGGATCTAGTCACAGCAACAGCTGTGGCAGCAAAACCAATCCAGGCAAAGGTTCAGACAGGCCCTGCCACAGTTCTCTCATGCCTCCGTTTCCCCTAGAGTACTGACTCCTTGAAAAAACTTGTAAAAGAAGTGCACATAGATGGATTTATATAGCGCTTGGAGGGCTCCTGCTCCTCTGTGCAGAGTCCAAGCTCAGTCCTGGGAAGAGTAGACCTCCCACTCCTCCTCTGTAAGCCACACAATGTATTTTTAGACAGTGACTGTGCTCTGTCCAACTGGACAAACCAGATGCAGAAGTGACTAATTCTGTCAGCAGGAAATGCAGCTGGCACACGGGGGTGGTGGGAACCAGCTCTGCACTGGAGATCTTACGGGAAAGCAGAGAGATCCTCCTGCAGTGGGGGATCATGGAAAGGCTGGGATATGCCATGGAGCATGATGTGTGCAAAGCAGGGGTCCCTCTGGGATCAGCATCCCCCATAGAGGCTGATTTCTTCCTTGCTTGGCAGTCCCAGATGGTGATGTGTCCCAGGCACCACCCCCCTCACTGTTCCCCTATCCTCCAAAACAGCTGCTCCATCTCTCCCTCAGTGTCTGCATCTGTTCACAGGACCCTGACCCACAGAAGGACTGGACTCCTGGCCATTAGTTTCATCTGTCCTTTGTGACCACCGGGTAATTTGTTTATCCAGTACCAGACATGAGATCCACTTACTTCCTTTGAATTTCTCAACTCCAGATTCTGCTGGTCTGCCACAGCAGTGCTCAGGGCCAAAGCTGCCCAGATCATACAAGGTAAAAGCAGGTGTGCAATGAAATTAAATCCCACAGCAAAAAAAGTCACTGTCTGATACCAATGTACACAACTCAGAAAAGGAACCCATAAAATGCCAGGCTGGAGGAGGCACACAGAGGTCAGAGGTGAAGCAGAGTCATTGGACTGTATGGTTAGACTCTTGAGGGTAATTATATCTTGCAGATCCCAGTCTGTATATGCAAGAGGCAATTCCCACCTCCCCTTTTTCAGCCACACCTGCCTCAGGTGGTGTTCAATACAAACTAAAACAAATACCACATGAGAAACAAGAGGAATGAAACCTGTTGACTCAGCCACAATCTCAGAACACAGCCAGCAAGCCAGTTCAGAGCTCAGGAGACCAACAGGGTGTGCTTGTGTGGCAAAAAGAACCAGAAAAGTTGTGTTTTCAAAAGCTGAGAATTCTTGGATCACATGAAAGCCAACACCAGCTTAGCGGTGCTGGCATGAGGGGAAACAGCCTGTTCCCCACCAGAAAACATAAAACAAATGTAAACAGCATCTGCAACTCACTTCACCCAAGTAATTCAAGTACAGCTACACCATCCTTAAATCAACTCCTGCACCAACTCTTGCTGCAAACCCCAACAACTCCTCTGGAAAAAGATCTGGTAAGAATCATCTCCTCACTTCTCTATTCACAGATAAGAAATACATGGAAATAGCACACATGGGAGCAAAGCTTACATAAGGTGTATTTGTGCTGTGCTGCCCCATCATGGGCAGCAAAGCATTGAAGAAACTGCCCGAGCATTATTTTTAGTCTTCAGTTCTGTATTAAGGGCAATGAAGCTATAAAATGATGACATCATAACTAGAAAGGGAATATGGGGCAAGAGCTCAAGGACAGAGTCCTCCAGACTGTATCTTCCAGGCACAGAGGGCAGTTTCAATAGTGAAAGATACAGGTCACACATACACCTATTTCACCCACCATATTTAATCCTCTATTTGATTTATATGAGAGACCAAATTCCTTTAGGTTTATTACAGAAGAAACTCACGTTAATGTTTGCAGAGATAGCATGGGCTTGGCTTGCTGCCCCATCCAGGCTGATTGGGGCAGCTCTGTCCTGCTTCACAGCAGCTCAGAAAAAGCTACCATGCGTCTGTGTGTCTGTGGTAGCAGAGAATTTTACACTTAAGTCTTAGCAACTCTTGGGGAGAAGCTGGGAATAAAGGTACCCTACAGCCCTGATCTGTGTAGCTATGAGCCATGAAATTCCTCCTTGCAACACACTGATGTCCTAAGAGCAGCAGAGACACATGCCACTGATGCAAAGAGCTCATTTAAATCACTCATATGTCTTTCCTGGTACAGACAGAACTGTCTGGGAAACAGAACTGCCTCCAGTAGCTTAACAAAGGCAGCTGAGCCCCAGACCTTGACCTCCACAATCCTTGTGACATTTCACTAATTCCTGCAGTTCTGAGGTGGATCAGGAGGGCGTCTCCAATGTCTGAAGCCACCAGCAAGGAAAACACGAGCACCTCCAGCCAGGAACGTCTCTGTCTGCCAAACCCATCCCTGTTGGCTGCTCCCTCCCCGCCCCAGCCCACGGCTTGGATATTGCAGGGCATTATTTCCCAGTCTGTCCCCAGTGGCCTCTGGATGGAAACAATACAATCCACCCTGGGCAAGGGGAGAACCTTTGCTCCAATACCTTCCCCACAGCCAGGCCCTCAAAACACCCTTGCTGCTCCCTCAAGGGGGTTTTACACAGTGATCTTTCATTTACTGAGCAAAGGTCTGGCCTCAGCCCTTTTCTCATTGTGTCTTCCTTATCCCTGTTTGCTTTCTGCACCAACAGCAGCCAAACAGGACTGAGCAGCAGCTCACCAGCCAGACCCTACCCCAAGGAAACACTATGCACCTTTCCAAGGAAGAGCAGCAGTTTCTCCTCAGCACAAGAACTACAGCATCTCCTTTACCAGAACAGGAAGAGACACAAGACATTGCAAAACCACTCATTTCCTCCACTCTCATGTTTATAAGGGGCCAAGTCCAACAACAGTCCATGTGGAACAAACTCCTTGGGTTGTTTCCTGCCGAGGGGGCAGGTACTATCTTCAGGGAAGCCGTTCTGGATCAGATCAGCCCCTCTTGAACTGACACAGGGGAAAACTGATCCAGAACCAGGGAAGGGACCCGCTCAAGCCCTCAGTCCTGCATAAAGACAAATGAGAGCACAAAGAGCACTTCTGCCAAGAGAAAAAGCCAGGCAGGGAAGATCATGACACACAAGCATCACCCCAACCTGGCCAGGAACAAGGAGCTTTAGCTGAACTGCTTCAGCGAGAGCATCTCCTTCCCACTCCCAGCCATGGCACACACCAGACAGTGGGACTGGAGGCAAGGGAAAATTTCTTGCTGCAGGCCAGCTTTTTGATCAGTGCCAGAACCAGCAGCTCCTTTGCTGCTGCGAGATAATAACTACTAAAGCCAGGCCTCAGAGACAGACACCACACAGCCTGCCAGTGGGGTTGGAAATTATGCTGTCCTGCTTTAACCCAAAGCCCTGTGTTTGGAACAGCTCTGTGGCACAGAAGACGCTCTGGAGGTACAACCCAAACTCAGCCGTCCCCGCCCAACCCTCGGCCAGGAAGATCTACACAAGAAGCTTGCTCAGGTCTCAGAACACACTGATAATGTAGCAGTTAATTAACGAAGCCCCACAGCCCTCGGTTAAAATTGGCCCTTACAATGCTTGAACAGGTTTAGTTGGTTCTGTTGCTAAACAACCCAGAGCCAGGCTCTTCACTCAGCTCACCAGTACAGAGCTTACCTTTACCCACAACTGCAATGCCATCAGCTTAAGCTGAAACCAAAACTCCTGGACCAACAGCAGCACTGACACCGATCCAAAGCCAAAGCCAGCACAGACAAGTGGAGATCTCCACTTCCCCAAACAGGTTCTCCTGACCTTACCCAAGGGTGAGCTGGAATCACCCCCTTCCTGAGGGATCCAGAGCCGCGCCTTGAACCCACCAGGCTCGAAGGAACCAGAGCAAACCGAGGACGAGGCAGCTCAGCAAAAGGCTGGCAGGTGTTGTGGGAGCTCCCTGCACCCAGTGTGCTCTCACCTGCAGCTGGGTGCTGTACCGCACGCCCGCACCGTTGGCCGGGAGGCCGCGCTCCATGGCCAGGCAGTGCCGCGCGGCTCAGGCCGCCATGGTGCGGTGGCTCCGGCCTGGGCACAGTGCCCAGCTCCTCCTTCCTGTGCTCCTGGCAGGTGCGGGCAGCCGGAAACACCCTGCGGGTGCTGTGCCGCTCCCATGGCCAGCTGCAGCTCCTGCCTCAACTCTCCACAGATATAAGGGAAAACACCATGCCCAAAAAGCTGTGCCCAAAAGCCCTGCATCAGCTCTGCATCATCCAAGAGATTCTTCAGCCACAAGCTTTGCTTTAGGAAATGAAACCAGAAAAATTTCATCTTTTACCAAGAGAAGCTGCCCTGCAGTCGGTAGGAGGGCTGGCTGCCATGCAGAGATGCACAGTTCTTAAAGAAAAGCTTTGTGTATCCAGGGTCCAATGCCTCCTCAGGTGACAACATTATCATGCTGTGAAACCCCGCTGCAAAGAGGGCACTCTCAGCACAAACAGATAATTTACACCATGGACAAGCCTCATGCTCCCAAAAACATTTGGTACACTCGGAAGCAAAATATTCCCTTTTTCCAGCCTGAAACGTGCTCTCAGCAAGGCTGCAGCACTGTAGGAATGAGCTTTCTCTTGGCTAACAGAGACTGGATGCAAAGTGAACAACACAGTAGTGCTGCAAAAACTGCATGTGCACCCAAATGTGGCACTTAGGGGATGCTCACACGGCAACAGCCCCTGGGGACTGTGAGGTTTAATATTAAAGAGGGACTGTGGTTCTGAGAATGCTCTAATGCAGGTTTGAAAGAATTTGTAACACTGAAAGCTGCATTCAGTCTTCACCATTTACCCCTTCTTGAAAAGATTATTCATACCCCCACACACTCCAATATTTAGGTTTCTTACATTCAGGAGTAAGTCAGGATTAAAATAGCTAGATCAAACTCACTTTTCCTGGAAAGGTTCTTCCTTTCTCTACCTCACATGTGACAGTCCATATCAATATGAGGTATGCCCATCAAAAGTTGAACTGGCCACCCCACTACTGATCCAAATTTTTTTACACCAATCGCATCCAGCCCTGAAACTGAATTTTTTTAAACACTTGAACACTTAAAATTTCCCAGAACTCTGCTTCTGGTACAACGAGGTTTGTTGATCACACGAAAGAAGTCCCTTGCTGAGTCTCCTTTGTTTTCCCTTGTTCTAAATTGTCCCCTGCGGAGCAGAAATTTTGCAGGCTTTTTGCAGGTATTTTTTTTTTTAGGGGGGGAGGGGAACAAATAGAGAAGGGGTGAGGTCTCTGAGTCTGATGTGGTAAAAAAACACAACATGACTTCTGTGCTCTTGTAGAAACACACAAACCACCACCTTCCCTGCCCCTTCAGCAACTGACAGAATTCCACCCACCGCGGAACTCGGCACAGGAGGAAGCATCCCTGGCTTTAAGGTACTCCCCTTGAAAAGGTGCCTTGCTAGTCAGGCTGCTGATGTCAGGAGCTCTCAGCGCTCCCGCTGATGCCCAGCCCTGCCCAGCGCTGTTTTCACAGCCACTCCCTTACCTGCCTGGCTGTAGCCTGTCTCAACACCCCCGTGAAACAGCGTATTTTGGGCACAGGGCAGCTGCTCCCAGCTGAACCACTGCTCCTGCATTCTACGTATTTTTCCTCTTTGGCGTATCCACTGATCTCCTCAAGGCTGCTGTCAGGCAAACACCCGTGCTCAGGGATGTGGATGATGAAAGCAAAAATGTGAAGATCCACAATCCCCGGTTGGATACAAGCTGTGAATGCTCACTGTTTCCTGCCATTCAAGCCACTGACATTTTACAAACTAATTCACGAGCCCACTTTGAACAAGGGGACACAATCACCGTGAGGAAAAACCAGCAAGCAATACATGTGCTATATGTAACATTATATAGCTGGGAGGCAGCTGGTTCGAGGCCCCAATACCAGGATTCCCGTTTCTCTGTTGCTGGAGCACAGGGATTTTCTTCGTGGCTGTGCTGCAGCCATTACCTAGTCACCGTGGTGGGAGCAGGTTCCCGCCTGGGCACTGTACAGCCCCAAAGCATACAATAACAATTCCCAACGAGTCTGCCACGTGCTTTTTTTTTTTGGTGAAAGACTTCCACATCTGACTGAAGCCCACCCGAGGCACGGTGAAAACGCAACAAAGCATAAAGTTCAAGGCACTCACCCACATGCAATGGCAGCAGTCAGCCACAAAGTCTCTGTTTGTTCCTGCTGGAACCAGTTTATCCAATAAAAGCTGTCACCTCCTCCTCCTCACGTTGTCTCAGTGTAGCCACAACAGCATCTTGAAAGCAAAGCCGAGATTTGGGAAGAAGGAGAGCCCTGGAATCTGAGAACCAAGTCCGGCTTGGTCAGAAGCGGTGCGATTTGCAAGAGCTAAATCACCCTGAGCTCGAACCCCAAACAAGGATCAGCTGCAGAAGCAGCAAACACTGTCTGGGCAGGCAGGATCCTTCGGCATCAGCTCCCAGCCCTGGGAATGCCATGCACATGAAAGAAGTGAAGAACTGCTTACATAAGGAATGAAGGCCGGCTGCCTGCGGCGGAAAAGTCTTCAGGTGGAGGCAGTTGCCAGGAATTCTAGCAAATGGATGCTTCCATCCGCACCAGCGACGGGCAGGATTCAGTGAGGGACAAAGGCTTTTCCTTCCAGTAGTGGGGCTCAAGGATTGTGCTCTTAGAGCGACTCCCAAATTCAAATTTCAGCGACAGCGCCCTCCCACCTAGATTCCTGCCAGGCAACCCCGAAACCACCCCATCTCAAACGCTCAATCCGGTCCGGCAACTTCCAGAGCATTACAAAAGACTGGGAGAGAGATAAAACTCACAGGGTGTCCTGTTACTTTGCATTCCAAAGAGTAAATAAAAGGCTGATTCAGTAGGAGGAGAGGAAAACGTCATCCAGCAGCGCTGTGCTTTCCAGCTGAACAGGCAGCCCCCAGAGCAAAGGCTGGGTACCGCTGGGGATGAGCACAGTCATCTCGGGCTGATCCAGGCTCTCCATCTGCAATGCAAGGGGATAATTACTGACTGTGGAGAATGGGAGCTGGAAAAGTGTAGTGAGTTGCCCTCAATTGGCCACACGCTATTTTGGGGCAGAACAAGGAGGTGGCACTCCCCTTCCCAAAGCTGTTCAAGGATTACTGTGTCATTTGGATGGGAACTTCTCCTTTGATCTCAAGTGCTTCTCTCACGAGCTCGGGAATGACAGCTGTGCTCCCAAAACATGATTTTGGCAGAGATCAGAAGTAGCTTTGCTCTCCTGAGATCACAAAAGCTGGCCAGAACCAAGGGGTCTTGTGCTCTGCTCCATCCCAGGGATGACATGGGCATGAGAGCAACCTCCAACACACCCAGACAGCTCCCAGCCTCACTTCCAAAATCCTGGGCGGTCATTTCCCATGCTTCTGGTGCCAGTCATGGGACTCTCAAGGAAATACAAAGCACTGGGAAACACTAGAATGAAAGCTTGCTGCCAGGTCTACACAGCCAGGTCTCCTTCTTGAACTCTTCAATAGCTCGCAAAAGCAGAGAACCTCTTTTGTGAACTCTGAATCAGCAGCAGCAGTGTTTGCCAGCCAAACTGTAAATGCAAGAGTGGACAGGCCTGACCGCCCGGTTTCTGACACCGTGTGTTTTGAAACCACTGGGCACGCCCAAGGCTCCAAGTCAGGTAAAGTCTATGTTCTAACGAGCTGCGAATGTGTAAACTGAGGCCTTGACTTAGCTTAAAGCGGAGAGATGCAAACAATGCACTGGAATTGCCCATTTCTTTTTGGTTTATTACAAACAGGCAGACCTGCCTCAACTCACCTGCCTTGCCTCCTTATTTTCCACAAGTTCAGACTTTGTGTCAGTGTTTACAACTAAAGACAAAGCATGCAGCTTGGACTTTTCACAAACTCCCCTTGTTTCCCTCACTTTGTTGGTGCAAGGACCAGGGATGAGGGTACATAGGGAGAGTTTTTGCTGTTTCATGGTCCAGCTCCTGCTGTCTTTCAGACAACAAGCTGCCTGATGTTCCAGCTGTCCCAGGGTGCTGGGCTCTGCACATGCTGTTGTTATGTCCACCTAAAGCAGGAAAACAGGCTGTGAGCTTTGCCCCAGATCTCAGTCTGGCAGAGGTGAGAATAAAACTGTGCTCTCCTGGATGGTGCTAGAACTCCCTGCTGGCTGGATCATGCTTGCAGACCTGCGCTAGTCCATCTTCCACCCAAAACCCAGCATATTGGGGTATAATATTTGTCTGCAAACTCCCCTCCTCTCACAACAATCTACTCTAGCATTGAATTTTTGCAATATCCAAACTACATCTCTCTCACTGCATGAAAAACTGGTGAACTGAGCAATTCTCTGAAGTTCAAATATTTGTTGCAGACTCCCAAGAGCTGAAGGACAGCCCTCCGGTTCCTTCCACCAGATGGCAGGGAGATGTTGGGAAACCTGCCTCACCTTGCAACCTATCTCAACTCCTGAGAAAGCATTTTCCTTAGAGAATCTATGAGCGGGATCACTGTTCCCACCCACTTGTTGTTCTCTATGATGCTTGACTTCGAGCATAAAAAAGAAAAGCAGGGAAAAAATAAGCAGGGATTAAATCCAGTCCTAATGCAAACTATGCACTTCTTGGCAAAACTATTAAAATTCAGATGCATAGACACAGTCAGTGGAAGTTTCCTTCCCACTGAAAGGNGTTTAATGCAGGTTCTGCAAAGGGGTGTCCAGTGATGGCTTCTTCTGCCGAACTGGGCAGAAGTAGGGGGTTTTTATAGGTTTAGTGAGGTTTGGGAAACTATCCAATGGTTTTAGGGTCAGGGTGAAATAACCTATAGTCTTAGGACATCTGGAATGTAGCCAATATTATTACAGAGAGATAAGAGAGGGTCTTGAGGCGGGAAGCAGAGCCTAGTCCATGACTAGGCATTTCCTATCTCCAAGGAGGCCTAGCAGCAGGCTCTGTGACTGCAACAAAGGACTGCATGGCTTTGCTAAGTGAGCAGAAAACTGTGCCTTTTCACCCTCCCTATATCTCTTTAACTCACCTCCACAACACAAATTGAAAAATAAGAATACAATAAATCCTATCAAACAGAATAATTCAGCTTTGTAATTATAATTACAAAGGACTCATACCTCTGACTGGGAGCTCTCCTGGTCACATCTGCCTGAAAACAGACTAAACTTTCCTGTTGTCCTTCAAAGGAATAGGGTGCTAATTTTTTTGCCAAGGAAATAGGGCTTTTTGGGAAATACTCAGCTTTGCACATTAACACTTTCCCTCCTCCCAGCTGTCCTAGCAGAGGTTGGAACAAGTGAGTTTAGGATTTTTGGTAAAGTACAGAGGCTGCATATGACATTGCAATGATAAAAATGACAGGACAGATAACAGCCTTTGCATCAGTGCCTTCACAGCCATTTCAAGGGCCATCCTAAGCTGGAAGTCACTCTCAGTACAGGAACACTGACAGAAGCAAAAGCTCAGCTTACCAAGTTAATAATTGTCATTACGGTACTCAGGACATTGCCAGCTGTGAAACAGAAATTACTTCTTTACACAAACAAAGGGAGTGCAAAGGGAAGTCAGTCATTCATAAAGCTGCAGTGACTCGAGGGCTTGTGACTGTCTCATACCCCTAATTTCACTGTATAACTGAGTATGTAAGAATAATTCTCACCACAGGCTGACTTACAAGCACTTTGCTTAAGTGGTTTAAAAGCCCTCAGTGCAAATTCTGGGGTTTTTTTGAGTAATCAAGCATATTTCTCTATATATAGAAGCATATGTTTTTATACATGTCTTGTAAATACCAAGCAGTCATTGCTTCCCCAAGCACAAACTGAAAAATTTTCCGTTGTTGCCATAAGCTGCTTCAAAATGACAAATAGAAATGTGAAAGCCACTTACCAAGTTCCAAGCAATGTCAGCACCTTTCAGGTCCCAGTTAACTCTACAAGCACTGTCAGCATGCAGGAAGAACACTGTGACCTCCAGCAGGTTTGCTCTTCTGTTTTCCAGGCTCTGATGGCCTTGCTGTGGGTCAGCACAGCCACTTATTGATATTTCTCTGGGATTTGGTTGGCACCTTCTCTAAGTGTCATTGCAAAACCACCTGTTCCTGGGGTTCTGAAGGACCAGCCCGTTTCTGCTTCAAGGACCTTGGGTCTGGCAGGTGACTTACTCTGCTCCAGGTGCAAACTGGAGGACAGCAAGAAGTAGCTTTAGGAGATATGGGTGCAAGATTCACCAAATTGGTTTGGTGAACACTTCCAGACAAAGAAACAAATTGGCTCTTAAAATACTGACCTCTGAGTTTTAGCTTTCAGGCCTCAATGCAGGATGCCGTGTACAAGATTAATCCTGGCTCAAATGAACTAATCTACATTCAACAGGTCACTTGACATAACCTGCATCATCCCTAAATTAAATCATCAACAGCCCAAATTTGCACTACTCATGCAAAATTCCTTTACTAGTCCACAAGACCAAATGGCTCTATCCAGAGGGTGATTCACCCTACAGGAACAGGAGGGAGGTCAAATAAATTGTCCTCTGGAGGGATCAGCAACTGCAAATGCAGTCTTGGGGTAAGAAATTCATATTTATCTATTGCGAAATTCAAAGCACAAGTTAAGAAAGATGATGCCAGCCTACCACGTCTGGATCTACACACATCTGGTCTACCCACAAAACTAGGGTCCAATAAATCTCAGATTGAGATGAGTCAGTTGCAAAGGGAGTAAATACAGGATTAAACCATTTTTCTACTGAAGCCAGTTTCAAGCATGGACTCAGCAGCACATTCTCCCTTCCCCACAGATCTGCAACAAATTGCTGTGTTTAGTGTTTAGGCTATGGGGGCAAAGTCAAAATTGCAGACTGCCATCCTACAGGATTAACAGCACCCAGGCAGAAGGGTCCTGAGCTCAGGCACCATGTACCCAACTTGGGGCAGGCACAAGAATTGGGTCTATTGTGAGATGGGTCAGGTTTGACATGTGACTAACAAGAAACAAGGTTTTTGCATTTACTATAAACAATGCCAGTGTTGTCAAAGGTATTAGGAAAATGAAGATCAACATGTCCAGTTAATGATTCTTTTGAAAGGAACACCTGAGGTAACCTCAAGGTGAGTTCACAGGGTTATGAAGGCATCTTACTGAGGTATACAAATACAGATTTTCCCCATGATTTAAATAAAACAAAGCAATTGTTAAAATAAAGGTTAGAAAGGTTTTAAATGTGGCTGTTTGTGTAGCATGCTCAGTTTATTAAAGCATGTTTTACACAATATTCTCTTGGTGGAATTAAACTCCTAATCCACAGCTTTTAGGAGATAAACAAGGCTCTTTGATAACTAATGAGCATCTCACTGTGACAAGAACAGGCTGTACTTACTTTTTTAACTAGAAAAGATAATGGCAAAGATTCATCAGGCTGAATGCCCCTTTAGTTTCAGGCAGGACAGGTGGAAAATGGGTAATGTCAGTATAAATACTTGCTCTAGGCCCTCTTCTTCTGCATGCTGCCCTTGCAGCTCTTCCTGCAGGACTCATCCAGAACAGCTTTCAGGCTGCAGAGCGAAGGGATGTGGGAGCATACATCACCTGGAACACAGTCTAGTTTATAAATACCCTCCCCCAGGCTCAGCACACCCCACAAAGCCACTGAAGCCCTTCTCTGCCCTTCTGCCTCAGGTGTAGAAGTTAAAAGTTACTTATTAAAAACAAGGGCTCTTGACTCGCAATAGCTTAGGGGTTATTTTTCAACCAGAGTGGAGCAGCTCATCAGACAGGTGGCAGCTGAATCATAACAGGCTGTACTTTGTTCTTGAAAGCTAGGAGTAAACACGTCCTACCCAGGCCAGCACGTGGTCATTCAAAATCAGAAGCCCATCCAAGTGCCTGATGCTCTTTTCCCCAAAAATCAGACTTCAAAATAAAAGAGCAGGAACCTATGAGAAGTAGCCAGGATGCAAAGGTTGCTCAAAAGCATGATGGTGACCAACACCAAGACACTTAAAAATCAGCAGCAAGCACCTGAGACACACTAAACTTCTGGGATTAGATGCAGGTTTCTTGTTTTCTTAAGCTTAATACTGCCAAAGCTTCCTGTGTCCAGCAAGAAATTCATGAGGATTGATAGAAATTAAAGGGTCTTCACAATGTAACCATCTTTCACCACTTGATTGTAGGTTAATTTATTAGTTATGAAGAGAACATAGCAGGATTATCTTGATTATGTTTTGAATTTAGAGGCTCTTTCACATAAGCAATAGCAGGAAATTGTTTGTTGCCTCCTTAATTTCTTCTTTTAACTTCTCAACTAAAAGGACTTTGGAATGTCCTCATCTCCCTCCCAAACCACAACCTTTCTGCTGTCTCCTGATTGATAAATGTGCAAAACAAGTACAAAACATGACAAAGCAGGACAGAAAACCTTTATCGCTCCAAATTGTTCCTGATGCATAAAAACCATAATTCAAGCACTTGCTTTCAAATGCTGAACTGATGAGTCCTGCTAACTCAGTATTTATATCCAGCCACTTTCTTACTTTCAGTACCTGTTTTCCTTCAAAGCTGCTCTGAAGTGGGTTAGATACAGTACAGAAAGATCCACAACCCCAGCCTGAAGCCCAGCAAAAGAGTAACACACACAGAGCTCCAACCACAAGAGTCCTGAACTGTACAATTTTGTTCTTTAAATGTATTATATTCTGTAATATACAACTTGGAGCAAACCACATATTTTTTAAAAAAGGCTACAAAAAAATGACCAGGTCCATAACCATCAAATGATGGTTAAAAAGAACCATCTTACCATGAAGATGGACAAGCCATTAGACCTTGGCAAGCTGGACAAATATTATACACAAAACATGCTGTAGAGAACGAAAAGGAGATAGTAGAGATGTGAAAGGCTTTCTACGTTTTTACTCTTTTCCCGGTCCAACACATCTTTTGATCTCATTCAGCTTCAAGGTCATGTCAGAAGAGTCACAAATTCATCTCCAGTATGTGCAAAATTCAAAAATATTTACATAGATAAAACTGAAAAGTAAAACCAAAACTAATGGCCAACGTCACAGGTTTAGGTATTTCTTCAGAACCCAAAAGACAACAGTTTGGGTGTATTTGAAAACAAATTCCAACTTTTGAAACCAATATACAGTTTGCTTCCTCTGATAGAAAAGTTTATTTGTTGAGGAAAACTAAAAGAGGATCTTTCTTGTGAACATCAATGTTTCCTTTCCACTACAGTCCCATTTGCTGACAGACTTGTTCACACAGTGACTTTCTATATCTCCACTCCCTCTCCCCACGGTCACTCACTCTGTTACAGCAAAAAACCACCTTGACTCTCACCCTGTCTTTGACAGCAATCTGACAGGGACGTGAGTTACAGTAACTCTGGTGTCAAAGACACCATCCTGAGTCACTAGATAACAGTAGTGACAGCCAGACTCCAGTAAAAGGAGTCAACATCTCCATGACTTGGAAAAACCACTGAATAACCCTTTCCAAGCAACTCTCCCTGCTTAATGAAGATCCAGGATAACTGTTTTGTCTACAACCGAAAATGCACAGGAACTGTATTTGCCAAAAGTCTTTTGGATGGAAAAAGAACAAAGAACAGGAAGACATTTCTTAAATCACCAATTCTACAGAACCTGGATTTACACATCTGGACTGAAATACTTTGTTTTGTAGGTACAGCATGTTTTTTTCCTGTGGAATTTCTACCCAGACCATTGTAGTGCTGACCCTGGAGAAGCAAGGGCAGAACCCAGTCCAATTCCAAGCCATGCCTGGGGTTAGTCAGCCTCAGGTGGTTGGTTGGATGGAAGATGACAACAGGCTCAGGGAAGTTCTTAGAAAGTGATCCATGTTCAAACCAGTGTTCACAGCTGATCCTGTGTCTGCTTTGGAGATGGAGCTGTTGTCACAACCACAGTGGACACTGCTTTAGTAGAGCCAGAGACTGTTCCCTGCTGGAGATGGGACGCTGGAACTGTTTGAATTCGCACCTGTGTGAAATAGAAAGAAAAAACTCATCTCAAGAACAACCTGGTGATACAATGACTGCACATGCATTGTGCTCTGGTAAAGTACCTGCTTCTGCTGGCAACAAAAATTCAGTTATTAGAACAACATCAAGCACCAAAACCACTGCCAGAACAGAATCTGTCATAAGAAGATCGTTCCATCCACTGCCCACGTCAGATGGTGACAGGAGATTTACAGATTAGAGAGGAAGGCCTGAAAACTAGTTTGAATAAAAACCTGTATGTCAGCTGCTTTTATGCATTTTCAGAAGGACCTGGATCCATTGGATAACTCACTTCTACAGACTTGTTACTATCAGCTGTCAGTGCAGATTAATTATTTGGAATTATGGACCACTAAGTTTCCAGATGGATATGCAAAGCAGTTATGTGATTTCTTCAAGAAAAAGCGACCCACAGAAGCCAAAGTACAAAGCACTATAAAGACTGCTGAATGTATTCAAAAATCCTGACAGGACCTTTGGTTTTACATTCATTATACTGGCAGTGCTTCAAAAACATTTAAAAACTTTATTTGGATGGAGAGAAGGTAATGACGGATTCCATGTGCTTAATGCAGACACTACAACCAAGCTGTGTGCCTGCTCTTTTTCTGCAACCCCATGTATCCAGTGTAAAGTCCTCATGGAGATGTTAAGTCATAAAAAAGCAAATAGGATGATCATTCTAGGCGCCCTTACCTGTGTAGCTTGGCCTTGCTGCTGCAGCTGCTGTAGTTGCTGTGCAGTCAGAAAACTCACAGGCTTGTTCCCAGCAATCAGTTTAGTCCCTGCTGGCATTGTAGTTAGGATGATATTTCTGCCTAATCCACTGATGCTAAGGAAAAATAATTGTTGAAAGGTTAGTAAACAGCACAGCAGGCTCAATCTTTCCAACCCCAAACCATTCTTCAGTTGCTAGTAGATTACAGTTCTACCACATGTACTAACCATTTTAAGTAGTGGGATTTTCTTCCCCATAAAACTGGCAAATACACTAGTGACAAGTTTGTCAGTATTTATAACTGACAGAGAATTAATTTAGCACACAAATCACACCCATTAACTCTGGACCATGTACATCACTGGGTTAGCCTGATCAGACCTGAACACTTCTCAATGCAGAGAACAGCTGAGCACTTGAAATATTAACTAAGGGAGACACTATCAGAATTTATGGAAGAACAAACAAAAAGCCTTCAATATCTGAATGCCAGAGGAATTCTCACTAAAGCAGATAACTTCTGCTGAAAGGAGAGATGGCTTCAGATTACAGATAGTTTTCAGTGTGTTAATTCTTGTTCAAACACACAGAACTAATCGAACAGCTGGTTTCAAGGCACAGAATCTTTTTTCTTTGGTGTTTTTGCTAGAACCTGCGTCTCAAAATAAATACCTAAAAATTACAATCTCATTGCAGATACCATACCCACTCAGTTTCTTGTAGCTGAGGGACCTGTTAACAGACTGGAATCCTATTCCAGCCTCTGCTTGCTTGCTCCCCAGGAATCCACTGAGACCTTTCTTAGCCCATTTCTAAAGCAGAACTACAAGATGCAAAACACTCACTTGGCACCAAGGTTGCCCTTGATGATGGGGGCAGTGACCACGCTCTTGCCCTTCACTGGCTGGCTGATCACTGACAGGGGCACTGTGATCCGTGCTGGAAGTTTGCCCTGGAGAATGGGAAAAATATGTGAGGAGCCATAGGGAGCTTAGCAGAGAAACTGCCTGATAACATCAGCTGCTTTGTGGGAGTCCTGTGAGCAGAAACCAGCAGCAGCTTTGCTGATGAAATCTGTGCTCCAGTTCAGGCTCCTTAAAATTCACCTCTCTCTCATTCACTACACAGCTGCCTGAACCCTGAAAATCCACATCATCTTTGCACCACAGGATCCATGATTTTTATCCTTAGGAAAATACCATAGTGTCATTTAGCTTACATAATGACAATACAGTTCACGATGCCTTCAGATTTGGGTATTAAAATAGCATTAAAGGGGGAAAATCAGTAAAAAAGTTAATACAAGTAACAAGCACTTCTAGTTCTGAATGTTTTATGACACCACTCCAAGGAAAATTATTGCCAAGGTGTGGGGCAAGACACAGAACTGCATGAGGCAGGACTTCAGATATGCAAAGTTTATTTCACTCACTTGCAAGAGGAGATCTGACCTTTTGGGGGCATTTAGCTGCAATGTGAACATTATGAAATGACTTGCAGACCTATACCCAGAATTCATGTTGTGGCTGCCCCATCCCTGGAAGCGTTCAAGGCTAGGTTGGATGAGGCTTGGTGCAACTTGGAAGGTGTCCCTGCCCATGGCAGGGTATGGGACTGAATGAGCTTTAATGTCCTTTACAACCTAAATAATCGTATTACTCTGCCATATTAATTTGAGTCTCTGTGAATGCAAAGAGCAGTTTTTAGCCATAAAACATCAGTGTATTTTGGGACCCCCCTTCTTTCCCCAACTCCAGTGAGAGCTCAGCATTACTCACAGCCTGGGATGTAGATACCACTGTGGTGCTGACGGGCACCTGCCGCACGGCTGTAGCTCCTGTGCCAATGGTTATGGGAGTCCCCGCAGCTCCTGAGGCCACAGCAACTGCTTTGGACACTGTGGCACTCACGGTGGGTAAGGAGTTGTGGCCTGTGCCAGCAATGCTCACCGCCGAGGATGACGGCACCTGCTTAGCATGAGTGGCTACAGTGATGGTCTGCCCGGTTTTGGGGGGTATCACCCCCAGCCCCTGCACAATTCTGATCGTGGCGGCTGGCTTGGCCTCCGAGGATGCCACTGTGGTTATGGCTTTGCTCTTCTGATCTGCCACAGTCACGCCCAGGGCAGGCATCAGGCGGAAAGCAGAGCTTGTTGGCTCTGCAGTCTTTAAGTCAGGAGTCACTTTAACCATGGTGCCTCCAGCTGGGCTGGAAGAGGCAGGAGAAACCGTGCTTGTCTTGGCTGGAGATTCAGCAGTCTGGACAGGGTTGGATGTCACATGCAAAGTCGCAGAGATGCCTTTCCCACCAGCACTGTTTCCTGCAGCTGCTGTGAAGAGGTCCTGAGTCAGTTTCACAGTAGTGACTTGAGACTTGGCCAGGGTGGCCATCATGTCTGGAGTGATGCGCAGCACCGTTTGTCCCTTTGCATCTGTGGTGATGGAGGATGGGGGCAGGCGCAACACGTCCTTCCCTTGGATCCGAAAATTGGTCGCTGTGAGTGGGATGCTACTTCCAGCCTGGGTCTTCACGCCAAGTTGTCCTGTAATAGCCACCTGGGAGAAATCAGAGAAATGGTTCAGTCAAACTAGGGACAAGGTCCAAGGCACGCTTAAAGCAAAATTTCCCAACAGGATGATGTTTGCTCCCACTAGAATGCAAGTGGAAAAAGACTAGCAGTCAGTACACTACTGAAAATGGTTCTGGTTGTGTATCAGATGGCATTCCCCATCCCATCTGAAATAGGAAATACTTGTGGGACTGGTTTCTTTTCCAAACAAAATGAAGGAGAGATCACTAAAGGACCTGCACAAACACATCTTTCACCTGTATGTGAAAACAGGGCTAAAATACATAGAACCAGCAGTGCACAGTCCATCAACTCACACAGCATTACAGCTTACAAATGTTCACATCTGCACAACAAACAGAAAACAATCAGGTCGTGGAGCCCAATTCCTTGTCTGTCACTCCCTCTCACCTGCTTGATGATGTTTTGGCCAGCCACATTCTGAATGACAGTGGTGGAGGAGGTGCTGGCAGAAGAACTGCCTGGAGAGCTGGTCACTGGCTTCACAGCAGGGCCAGGCACAGCAGGCAGCCCTGTCACAGTGATACCTGCCTGGCTGGTCATGGAGCTTCCGGCTCTCGGCACCTGCACAGGGCTACTCTGAGCTTTTACAGGCAGAGTCATCACAGCCTACAAAGGAGAGGAGGAAGACTATGAGCAGACTACCACAGTAGCAACATTCTAGTGATTCTTCTTTGTATTGTGCCTTAGCTTGCAAGTTCAGGGGAGTGCACAAGAATTCCCTTGCAAGGATTCCAACTGCTTGGAATTGCAGTGAGGTGGGTGTCAGTCTCTTCTTCTAGGTAACAAATAAGAGAAGAAGAGGAATTGGCCTCAAGTTGCACCAGGGAGATTAACTTGGATATTAGGAAATTTTTTTCACAGAAAGTGTTGGAACAGACTGCCCAGTGCAGTGGTGGAGTCTCCATTCCTGGAAGCATCCAAAAAAATGTGTGGATGATGCACTTGAGGATATGGTTTAGTAGTGAACATGGTGGTGTTGCTGTGTTCATGACTGGACCTGATGATCTTGACATTCTTTTCCAAGCTTAATGATTCTGTGATTGTAAGTTCTATGGACTTTTTATGTAATGCACAATTTAATGATGCCAGGTAAATAGGTGAAAAACAGAGCACTGAACAGTATTACATATGTAAAACTGTTGCTGTGCTCTTGCCTGCAGTTAGTGTATGCTCCAAATGAGCACAGAATGCCTGAATACCACACCAAAACACCGAAACTCAGGTAGGATATCAGAGCTACTCTACCCCTTCCAACTCACCTGAGGGAGCACTTTGGTTTGTGTGGCTGTAGCTGGAACACGGATTTGAGGCACTGACGTGGGCTGCTGCTGCTGCGGCTGGGTGACCACTGAGGCTTGCTGGGACATGGCTGGGAGGCTGGACTGGGCAGTGACCACGCGGACCTGTGGCAGGCCTGAGGAGCTGCTGTGACTGACCACACGTGGGGTGGGTGCTGACCCCGGCTGCGCCTGTGAGCTCTGAGCTGGGGACAGCAACGTCCCCAGCTGGGGCATGGTGGGGGAAGACACCAGGAGAACACTATGGAAAAGACAGCCAGTAGGTCAGCAAAGATGTAGGAAATTGACACAATTACAGAATCACAGAGGCTGGAAAAGACCTCTCAGATAATTGAGTACAACCTCTGACTGATCCCCACCTTGTCACCCATCCCAGAACACTGAGTGCCATGTCCACTTGTTCCTTGGGCACCTCCAGGGATGGGGACTCCACCACCTCCCTCGGCAACCTCTTTCAATGTCTAATCATACTTTCTGTGAAGAAATTCCTCTTCATGCCCAACCTGAACCTCCCCTGGCACAGCTTGAGACTATGCCCTCTTGTCCTGTTGCTGTTTCCTGGGTGAAGAGTCCAACTCCCATCAGCCTCCAAACTCCTTTCAGGGAGTTGTAGAGAGTGATAAGGTTACCCCAGAGCCTCCTCTTCTCCAGGGTAAATAACCCAAACTTGCTCATTACTGACTTACACAAATTACTGAAAAACAACCAGCAGCATTCCCAAGTGACATAGGGGACAGAAGCAGTACCTCTGACTGGGTTTTGCTGGCTCTGACCCAGCACCAGATACACTCTTGCTGACCGCAGACACTGGTGGGGGTGAGATGGGTGTTGCTGGCAATGCAGGTGCACTTGGTGTCACAGGAGTCACAGGAGTTGGTGGCATGCTGGAGTCACTGAGGCTCAGCTGACTAGGCTCTGCTGCGCTGGTGGGGAGGGCTTTCACAGCACCCTCCTTGCTACTCGATTTCTACAAAAAAACACATCCAGCAGCACAAAATCTGAGGTTGATTGCTGCACCCTACACTAGGCTGAGCACCTCAAACTAAGGTCTGTATGGTGGTGAATGATGCCCTGCTGCTAAATCCTGAAATCAAATATGACTGACTGTCTGCCTTTCCCCAGCAGCAGCCATGGATGAATTGGTGTTTGGCTGCTCCTTCTCTCAGAGAAAAGTGCACCTCAGTTGTGACAAACATTCAGAACATGCAGATTTCCACCTTGGTTGATGTGCCAATAGACAAGTACTTCAGACCTATTTGGTATCAGACATCCAAACCCTGAGGGGCTTCAGCGCAGCAAGGGGGAGAAGAGACAAGGTCCACGCACTCTGTTACAAATTAACCTCAAAACTAGATGTAGAAGACCATCCCTTTGATAGGGAGCACCAATGAGAGGATAGCAGCGGAAGCTGGGTGGAGGAAATGTTCCCTCTCTCCCTATTAATTTTGTGCATTGACATTCATATACATAATGAATTTTCATCACCTGCTACGGATGCAGAATTTACGGATTAAATTAAAAATAATCTCCTTCTCAATCCCAAAAGCAGCTGTGCAACCACGAGCAAAGAAATCTACCATTTTAGCTGGAGGTTTTGGCTTCTGAAGAGCTTTCTTGGCCTTTGCTGCAGCAGCTTGAGCGTGATGGATCCTTTCTGCAAGGACAAATTAATGGTTAGAACTCCTGAACATGAGCAAACTGGTTTAAGGAAGAGGCTAAGTGAGAGCTGCAGATTCTTTTCAGAGAAGAAATTAAACACACACAGTTACATAACATGGCAAAGTAAAACATCTAGTAAATTAGCTGCAAAGGCTGAAAATAAGACACATAAGAACATACATCTGCAGTTTATGCACATGGGATTGAGTTTTTCAAACAAATGTTTCAAAGTGACACACTGCTCTCTAAGACTGGATTTAAGTGCTGAAGGACTAACACAAGCAAACTGACTAGAAAAAAAAGCTAGGCTGACAAATTAATGTTCATTATCCATCTTTATCTTAAGATATCACCAACCCAGGCTTACCAAACTCTTCCTCACTCCTGTCCCGGTGCAGGTAGATCCACAATTTCCGCCCAATATCGTATTTCACACAGGGATCTTTCTCATAATGTAATCGGTCCAGAGCACCACTAACAACAGTGTTAACCTGAAGTTCAGAATTCACAGATTACAAGATCTCCCTCACTGGACTAGCCAAAACTGATGAATAGAAAAGCGATTCTATTTGGTATAAAGCCTGAGTAAGCTGCAAGCAATCTCCATCTGAGTGAGAACTGACTGAGGGCAGATGTTGCAGCACAGGATGGTGTTTGCCACCTTGGACTTAATGGAGCTTCCACTAAAGCTCTGAAAATTGACTGTTCCTCAATCTACAATGTGAGCAATGACAGGGTTAACTCTGTGGCTGGTTTTTCATCACCCAAAGGTCGTGCAAATTTGAAGCAGCTCGTTATAATAGTACACAGCTCCCTTTAGCTCATCTCAGCAGCATGAAATTGGGCCTTTGCCACTGAATACTGCCTGGATCCATGCAGTGTATTTTTATGAGAATCTGAGGCCAGATACAACATCCAACTTACCTGAGCACTTGTGACATCTGGAGCTAGGAATTGAGAATCTTTGAGCAGCTCACAGATTTCAGCTCGAGTTCCCTCTCCATTAGGAAGGCGAGCAGCAGCATCACGAACTGAAATACAAAACCAGAGCTTAAACTTCCAGCTGTAACTGGGCAGCGGTACTCAGGTATTCCATCAGATACGTTTTGAGACTGCTCCATTACCCTTGCTCTCACAGTGCCTACTTGCTCACTAAAATCTAGCCCCTAAAATCCCTCAAAAACATGAGGAGAGATTTTTAAAGGATCTTTATAAAGTACATCAACTGCACCAGCTAATAGTGATGAACTTGGGCAACAGCATTCAGCCCCAATGTAGATTCCTAAAGTGGTTGTTTGAGGGGTCAGAGGAATGTTTTTCTCCTTTAAATAAGCGTCATGACCTTACCAAGGGACAAAATGGTGACATATGCTGGTCTGTCTGAGCGCAGAAGAGAATGTTCCCGGGCTTTGTTTAAGGAGGTTTCCTTGTCAAACACCCCCTTCACAGGACCAACAACTGACTCGAAGCCGTGCATCCGGAAGGTGAAGGCTTTGTGGGGCTGGCTGTAACGGTAACGCTCCTAGAGACAGACACAAGAGCGCTGACTTTACCAGGAAACATACAGCAAAGCCTTATGTTATATTACAAGGTAAGATGTTATTCTCTAGAGGAAGCTTTTTTAAACTAAAGGCTCAAATACTGCTGTATAAACTTATTTTAGATCAAGAAACTCACAAACTACTTCAACCAAAATACAATGCTCCACCTAAGCAAGGTGTGTAGGTGCAATGCATTCACTGTCAAGCAGCTGCACAGATTAGAGAGGTGCCATTAATACAAGAGATGCACCTTCTGTCCCCCTTCTCCTTCCTCCCTGTATCTGGTTAAAGAGAGATTTCCAAAATTTAACATATAAATTCTGTCCTGCAGACAACACATGGAGAGAAGGGAGAAGAATCCCCATCATGTGTGTTCCCTCTAATTCCCATTTGCATCTACTACAGATAATGTACCTAAGTGGATGGGTGCACTTACTGACACTTATTTTTTGCTTGCACACATACCTGCCCAAACAATAAAAGAGGTAAGTCCCCTTTCAATGGTGGAGGATGGCAAAGGAGACAGCAGGGTTGGCCCAACTAACTGATATTATCAATTTCGTTAATTTTATCCGATTAATTTTTACCAAATTAATTTTACCCACTGGAAATAATGACGGTTTTGAAATAAGCAGCTAGGCTATAACATTAGCTAGTTTTATGCAAGGCCAAGACACTGACTTCAACGCAGAAGCAACATATTAATTCTTCACATTAACTACATTTGTGTAGAGTATAAAACTGCCATCCCACACAAATTCTCCCGCTTTAGTAGCCAACTGCTTCAGCCAAGTGCCTTTACAATGAAGATTCTCTTCTTACCTGCTCTTGAAACACCCGTTTCTCCTCTCCAGTGCTAGGCCGGACTACATAGTCAGTCCTTCTGAAACAATGGGCACCATCAGTACTGAGCACAACAAGCCCACAAGAGTCCCAAAGGATGAATCCCCTCATCCTTCTGCAAATTAGTCTGAACAAATTCTGAAAGCATTTATGGTAACAAAAGTAAGCCCTGCAGAGATCTTAAAATATGCTGTGTGCACTACCTGAAGGCAAGTAAGGACTGTAAATAATCTCATTAGCAGAACCTAAGTTAGATTGCAGCTTTGCTCTGATAATATAAGTGAACTTGGATAAAATCAGTTGACTTTATGAAGTCCAGTTACTGCATTTATAAAATCAAACTATCAAATTTTCTCCTGTCCTGTGATGTAAATTGTTTTATTTTAAGATCCAGAGGCACAAGGCCCAAACAGCTTCAGCAACATTACAAAGGCTTTCAAACAGTGTTACACACTTACACTCTGGGCAGCGGCATGGCATCTGAGCTGTCTTCATTTTCCTATTGAGAAAGAAATGTCAGTGTCGGGTAGAACACAGTCAGGTTTCATGCTCCTAGAAGGTGATTTTTGTCTGACTCACTCACTTTGAAAAAAGTCTGGTCTTTGGTCTCCAACCAGAGATGAAACAGTGCTGCCAGTTCCTTCTCATGATCTTGGTAACTACCTAGTAAGAAATCGCAAAAAATGTAAAAATAGACGTCTTTTAATTGTTAGGAAGGCAGCTACTTGTAATTCCCAGTCCTCTCCTGTACCCTTTGCTCCTCGATGCATCACCAGTCACAGATGTTCAAACTGCAATATTTGAACACCTCCAGGCTTAGGAAATGCTAAATCCGAGTGATTCCCCTGAGCTGGTACAAAGGATGGTGCTTCAACTCCTAGCACAGAAGGCAAGATGTTGTTTGGGACCCCGCACCTGTTCCCACTCTCCAAAGTAATCCCAGTTACTGAATCCATGAGCAGAAACGCTTGCCTACATAACCTCCACCAAAAACTGTGGAGGGATCAGAGGAAGCTTCCCGACTCCAAATCTCTGTCAGTTTAAGCCTGCAAATATTATCACTAGAATGACCATAGTTAAGAATGAAAAATTCTGTGTAGTAACTAAAGGAATGAACATAAAACACAAAACATCAGTAATTCAATCAGTATGAGCCTGAGCACATTGATCATCAATTTGCTCTGGTTCCCACTTTTAAAAATGAGAATAGTATCAGTTTGCTCTACAGAGAAGCTTAATTCCTTTTCAATTGTAATAATCACTAGTTACTCTGAATCATCAGAAGGTATACTCTACAGAAGGGAAAATATGAAGTTGTTCAGACAAATTTGAAGGCTGACAAACCTTCATTATGGTTATGTCAGCAACAGACAGAAATAAAGCCCAGGGCCTTTGTTCATTTATGCTCTGTTTGCTGCTGATACTGATGTCTTGTGAACACCTCAAATCCAAAACACGTTAGCTCAGCTAAAAGAAAAGAAAATGCCTAACCATGGAATTAGCAGCTCTGTTCGTGTATCTCTCCAGGCTGCAGCAAGATGAAAAGCCAAGTCCTGGAGAAAACAACAAACCTTTACCCATCGTAGAAGAACACTAGGTACTCACCAAGCAATTTCCACTGCTGAGTTTTTTCCTTGAATTCAACAAAAGGTGAGAAGCTGGAAGGAGCATCTACAATGACAAATGTGCATGTCAGGGACATTATACAATTGTCCAACCTCAAAATCCTACTGCAGTAATGCAAACTGTAACGTTAAAGACTCATGGTGACAGAGAGAGCATTTGAAATTATTATTTAAGTGTATCTCTAGATTTATCCTTGCCCAAAGGGAAGGTGAGCATCTCAGAGTATGAGGGCAAGCACAAGGCAAGAACATAACAGGATAATAAACCTTCCAACAACAGGCTGTCAGCTGAGAGCCTGTTCCTGCTGTTCACCATGTTCAGACCAATTATTTAGTGCACTGGGAGGAGAAAATTGCCAGATGAAAACTTTATCTTCAAGCTGAAGAGGAAAAAGAAATATGAGGCCCCAGGGACTGTTATTGTACAGTGAAAATTCATGGGCTTGTGGGAAGAGAATTTGGGATTTACAGTATTCACCAGCATTATGGACAATATGCTGCAAGGCCACCAAAATCTTCTCTGTCTCTGCCTTTAAAACTTCCCACTAAGCAAATCAGAACTACAGAATAATTCAGTTTGAAAGAAATGGCTGAAACTCAGTGGGCCTAAGCCCAAGGTGGGCCAACCTCATGCTTCAGTGGGTTGCTCAGGGCATCATCTAGTTAATTTTTTATTATATCCAAAGACAACTACAACTTCACACTGTGGGGGAAGAGACTAATTCCTTCCTGCCTCAAACACCCTGCCTGAAGCCACGATCTGAACACTAGAAACTGTCTGTCTAGAGGCAATTTCACAGACATTTTCACATACTTGGGAATCACGCTGGGTCTCATCTACTATCCACATGCAAAACAAGTCGACCACAACCAAGACATGTCAGCCAAACAGCCTATCACAGAAACGCTGCCAGCGATACAAGGATTTATTGTGGTGATGAATGAAAAGCTGATTTGAGCTATAATGCAAATGAGTAGAACAGAGGAACAAGCACCATTAGTATTTTTAACATCTTTTCTTACCTCTGCTGTCCCCTGCCAAATACTGCAAGGCAGGTAAAACCAATTCAGACCAATTAGGGGCAAAGGAGAACCAGTTATTTAGTGCACTGGCATGAGAAGATTGCCAGTCGAGAACTTTATCTTCAAGCTGATGAAAAAAAAAAAGAATTATTAAAGTAATTTTACTTATTTTACCTAAATAATTTTCACCTTAAACTATGACTGTCTTCACAGAAAACAGACCAGCTGGGCATATGCAGGGGACAAAAAGGTTTTTATGTATGCGAAATAATCACCTGACGTTTTCAAGTAACCACAGCACCAAAGAAGGGGAAAACACTTCCCCATCTCTGCCCTTAATATATAAAATATATCTAACCATGATCTATAGAATGGGTATGGAAAGACTAAACTCATTAAACATGTTAAAACCAGAATGTGGCAGTACTTCCACAGGGTTTAATTTCTTTAATATGTAATCTAAATCTTATTAAAATTTACAGCAAAGTAAATCTGGAGAAAAATCATTATTACAAAGCTATAAGGTCCTCTATTCTTTGATTTTGCTCCCTGCAAAATTCCTAGATAAGTCGGTGGTTCCTTACCACAGAGAGAGTAGCAGGTCCTTCCAGAAACAGTATCTCCAAAAGAACGAAAAAGAAGCTGGATGATATTTCATTTATTTCAATACATGGTTTCATATCTTCAAGAGGTCTTCAGATGAAAAAGAACACAAGCAGAGTAAATTTCCTGAGTAAATATTCACCTCCATATACAAAGATGAACACCACACATTTCACACAGCCCAAACTGCACAAAAACACAGCCTGCAACAGTCCTACAAAAACGTGAGCTGAAAAACGTTGCTTTTTCCATTCATGCAAGGTATTCAGGGCCCTCTGAAGCACTTACTCCTCTTTGACAGACGACAGAGGGAGGGGGCAAAAATCCTGAGACATTGATGGGAGTCCATCTGCATTGCCAAGAGACTCAGCCAAATCTTCCACCTCAGATTTAATAATCTTCGGCTTCTTTTTCTTCTTATCTTCCTTGTCCTTCACCTTTTTCTTGAGGGTCGAGAGGTCAAATAAGGCTTCAGACACGATAAAAGTTAAAAAGATTAATCAGACAGCTTCTTACTAAGCTTTAATGAGAGTCATAAACTGTTAAAGTAGATATCTAGAAATGTATGTTGTGTGCACTCATTCACACCTCAATCATTCCACCTTTCCAGCTGCTGCTATATATCTTAACTTTTCCCCTCAACAGAAAACCTCTAGTTTTGAAACCGGCATATATGAAATAAAAAAGGCAAAGGATCCACTGACTTGCTAAGGAACTTTTCCTGCCAGCATTCACTCGAGTCATGATGTCCTCAAGAGTCAGGTCTGTCGTGACTAGATCAGGATGATCCTGCACAGGACAACGGGAGAGAAATTAAACTGAGAAATGACAAAGTGTTAAGAAAGCAACAAGGTGAAGAAGTACCCAAGTACTAAAATGCACCAATCAGCTTATTTAATTATTTACTGCAATAAAAGTTGGAAAGTCTTCTAACACTGAAATCCAAAATTTTGTCTCCTCAAAACACACAACTAAAATTACAAAATCCTTCTATTCACATAAACATGGCCAGGAGCTGCATCTATACACTGACAATTGAACCCAGGTTACAGTAAAGCACTGATGGGTGGGTGCACACAAAACCAGCAATCATTTTGTCACCCAGAGGTACCCTGATCTTTATGGCAAAGAGATAAAGACATAAAAGATAAAAGGTGGTCCCACCCCCGAGACTTTTTGACATCTTACAGGCTGACGTTTTCGTTTCTCATGGTGCTTCTTCAACATCATCTTTAAATCGCTTTCTCCAAGTTCTATCTTATCTGCAATGAAAATAATTATTTGCAGAGCTTTCCACTACTGTTACCTTCCACACTTCTTAGAATGTCATTCTCTATCCATTTACACTTCCAGCAATCTCCAAATTTCAGTAAATAATTTCTCCATATATAAATTTCTTTCATTTATTCATTAGTTTATTTCAATACTTCATTCAATCATCAGATTTCATTGCTGATGCAAGCGTGGAGGAGAAAAGAAGCCAGAACCAGCTTGAAGAGTTTGCAGAATTGATTACAGTCACTTTAGGAGGGAATCTCAAGTATTTTGAGCCAAACTATGCGAATGCTTCAACCACTAGTGGCAAAATACAACAGAGGAATCAACAGTATTACAGAAACTACAACTCTTGTGTTCAAATACTGGCCTTGCAAGAAAAAAAAAAAAAGATTAAACTGGGAAAAGAGCCAACTGTTGTGGAGACTGCAAAAATGAAGCTTTACAAGATTTCCCATCAAACAACAGATTTTAAAGGTTATTTCTTGCAGGGTCTCAAGGCAATTCTCCCCCCTCTATCCATACTGATCCCTTGTTTGGTTCTCACCTGCAGTTTTCATGTCTAAGGTTGACAATGTGGGGATCACTCTCAGGGGAACTGGTGGACTTGAACAACGTGCTGGAGAACTTGGGGGCCAAGAGATTAGATCTAAAACAGAGAGAGAAATTTACTTCTGCAAGATCCATCACCAATCTGTAAAATTATTACCATATGTTCATTAGATCCCAGACACTGGAAGTAGAGCCCAGAATCTAATCTTTTATTAAAGGTTCTGTCACCACATCAAAAACGTGTCTTTTTCCATTCAGACCTGGAATCTTTAGTTCAGCCCAGGGCATTACCTTCTTCATCAGAAGACAAGGTAGTATCTCCACACTCCTCTTTCACTTCCCTCAGGATCTTCAAGTAGCGCCGATGTGTCCGTCTGTCTCGTTCTTCTGAGTCATATGTTGGTGGGAAGTGCTTTCTCCTTAGGGTCATGTCAGGGCCTCCTTTCCTAGCTAATTCCAGCAAGTGCTGAAAGGAGAGATTGATGTGCCATTAGCTATGTCAGCTACAGTGCTGTAAGCCAGGACAGACAAGTCCAGCTCAGATACTTCCAACAAGGTTACCAAGAGGTACTATCAGCACTTCAGATCTGTAAAAGGGAAACCTTAGGAAGGATCAGTATCTGCGACACATAGGATTTTAAACCTAGCATTTTAGACCATCATTTAAAGGAGAGACAAAAAGACAGGTGAAATTTTGGCATCTTCTTCTGCACACATAATACTATCTGTCATTTTATGTGGACTGTTGAGAAGAACTTAAATCATTGGTGTGAGGTGTAATTTCCACACAAATATGTAACAATGACAGGGAACACCGTCTCTTTCGAAAAAAAACATTTTACCTTTCATGGCTACAGAGAAAATAACTCCCTATGTATTCCATATTGTTGCCCAATGACGTTGTGGGTGCACCATCCCTGGAAGTGTTCAAGGCCCGAAGCAACCTGGTCTAGTGAAAACTGTCCTTGCCCATGGCAGGGGATTGGAATGAGATGAGCTTTAACGTTTCTTCCAACCCAGGCCATTATGGGATTCTCTATTTCCGACAACATTGTAGGTCATTTTATAAAGACGGACTTTCTTCTTCATCCCTACATGCCATATGTTTCAATGTCTAAGTGTAATGAAAGATAAATGAACAGCGAACACATTTCAGTTGGCAATAACTTGCTCAAAGAAGTATCCACAGAGAAAGATTTTACCACAGATTTGCAGGCAGGAGAATCAAAGGTTTGGATTCACATATTTTCTAACTGTATTTAGTAACTATACTTGTTTCAAAAATGGTAAACAAAGGCAGAATGACTTGCTAACAAAATAGCAAGATGTAAAGGGGCAAATGCAGGAAGTGGGGACAAGGCAGACATGAAAAGAAGACAGTACACACAAGTGAGAGCTATGAGAATTACACAGCTTGAAATCTGGAAATATAGCAACATGTCTGGAGTCCTCTCTGGGCCATGGGAAAATCCAGAAGCATTACTCGCTCAGGCCTCAGAGAACTGTGACTGCAGCAAGACACTTTTTTATAAAGACAAGAGCACACTCACATTGCGGGAAGCAAGGATCTGCTTGAGCAGCCTGTAGAAGTACTGCTGCTGGGCACTCAGGTAGCGCTTGTACTGCGACTTGTAACAGAGCTGCCGGTACTTCACCACCTCGGGATTGAAGTGTCCATCTGTAACAAAGACAAAATACACACCTAGGTTTTCAGCTGCTAGCTGAGAACTTGCCCCAAACCTGCAGGGAAGCTCATGAGGCTGACTGACCCCGGAAGAGTTTCTGGGCAATGTGCAGCGGGTTCCCAAATCGAAAGTTCTCCCCACTGAACAGCGCCGAGATGAGCTTGTTCTGATGCTCTCTGTTGTTCTCAGGGAAGTGAGGCAGGAATTTTTTTAGGCGCTCTTGCTGCTCATCTGTCAGGACCTCCTGCCATGTTGACAAGCTGACAACCTCAAAGAAGATCTCAGGCTAAAGAAAGCAAGGAACAACAGTAAAGAAAATGTAGCCACGTTCTTGACCATTTTCTAGCCCTTGATGCTTTTTAAGTAACATCAGTCATGTAATAGTGTTTTATGAAACACAAGAAATAATAAGAGCATAAAAAGGCAAGGTCAAGAAATTGATCCTATTACCAACAAGAAAATGAATTCAAAGTTTGTAACAATTTTCTTAAAAGCAATTTTAAAATAGTAAGAACATAACTGAATTGATTTAGAAGATATTGTCCTGAGATCAACCAAAGACCTTCTTGACACTTTTTCCAAGGCAGTCAGAAACACCTCCCCTGTTTTTCAGTTTGCTCTATAAGCCACATAAGGGGAGTTAAACATGTTGTTTATACAGAGGTTACGATAAGGTGAAGTGTCTCAGCACCACTTACATCCTCCAGGAGGTCCTCAGGCAGACTGACCCGGGTGGTGCCCAGCATACAGTCCTCCATGATCCGTGTGCAACTTCCCTCCAGCTCCAGGGGGTCTGTAAGCATGTGATCCAGGGAATCCATCCTCCACCCCTCCTGCTCCTGGACAACGACAGCAAAACCCTCAACAAACAAAAATTCCTAACCCGATGTGAGGAGTGATGGAGAAGCCCTCTTTGATGGGTGGTTGTTTAAATGGAAGCTATGGAGTTAGTCTCCAATATCTATATACACGTATAGCAAGGTTATCTATCTATCTATCTATACACACATATATACATATATATATATACACATATAAAACCCATACATACACGCACATATATATATAAAACACACATACAGAAGCATTTACTCTTCAATTACAACATAGGTCATGCCAATGGAGAAGTGCCTTTCTAGGTAGGTCGACTGGGAAGTATAGCTGACCCATCTCACTTTCCTTCCCACATGCAGGAACAGTTTTCAACACTACTAAACACCAGGTCAGACTACATTTAAATCCTGAAGGCGGTGTTAAGGTGCAGAACGGAAGGTCATGTCTAAGGTGAGGTTTGTCTCAGGTTGAACGTGTGACAGGGCCAGGAGCCCCGTCCCCTCCGGAGCAATACAGCCAGGCCGCTCTGAGCTGCGAAGAAACGCATGAAACATGCGAAATAAAGAAAAGGGCAATAAAAATGCGCTAAAACCCGTGTGGGACAGCGAGGAAAACAGAGAAAACAGGTTTATTTCATACCCCTCACGCGGCCCGGCCGAAGGCGGAAGGCGGCGGCGCTACCGCGCCTGCGCGAACGCCCCGCCACACTGCGCCTGCGCGCGGCCCCGAGTTGCGACAGGCCCCCATAACGCAGTGGCCTCCGAGAAGAAAAATTTGTAAGTTCCCCTGAAAATACGGTAGTTGTGGAAGGCTGAAGCCATCTATCCGTGGATTTATAGGGCGTGACTGCAGTCCTGTGCAGTGGATTACTCATTGAGATGCTGTGCTAATATTAAAGTGAAGTGTTGAAAGGCTAAATATTTTGAATTTTAATGCAGCAAATCTTCATACAGCAAACGGAGGTTCTTTCTGGGTCTCCCTGCCTTCACCCACTGCTAGCCCACTCCGAGGACGCACATTAGCAGTTTGCTGATCCAACTGATATCATCCTTATCTCCCTCACTTCTCAGATGCTGTGCAGCTGGATCAGGTAGAAGGTACTACCTTTTACAGTTAAAAATTCCTTGCTTCACAAGAGTTTCAACGGAGACAAAGAGCCTCCACTCCATTCTACTTTCCATTTACCCTCCCTTCGATTGTGTTGTGGGAGATCAGAAATTCTATGTTCCATGAAGAGAGTGTAGCAAATGTATTATTCTGTGTAATTTCTATACTGTTATCATCCCATTTATCCACACCCCACTTCTCTAACCCCTCCACTGAACACCTTACCCCAATGAACAGATCAGTCTTTGAGAGTGTTAAAAAAAAGAAAAAAAAAAAAAAAAAAAAGAGAGAAACAGATTTATTATTTTCAGATTAGTTTGCGGGTTTTTTTACACCGGCCAGGTTGCACAAGACTCTGAACACAACAACAGTCACCAAATGTACAATAAACATACACAATTAAATAATAGATGGGGCCTGAGCAGTCCAAGAGGTGCAAGATCAGGGTGTGCAGGCTGAGGTTGTTTTCTTTTTCCTCCAGGAAAATACAGAATCTGACCCAAAATGTCTTCAAGGGACAGTATCTCTAAACAAAACACAGACTTTGCATGCAACTGAGAGTACTCGACTTATACTTCTGTAGGATGTGACTGAGAGAGATCTTTGGGTTGCTCTGGTTTAAAAACAGTAACAATACATCCTATACTTTCTGTGCTGCAGAAACTGAGAAAAAAACCTGTGCAACCTTTGCAATCTGTGCAATCACTGTAGTTCCTTATTTTGGAGGGAAAATCTGTGGTAGTTCCATTTCCAGGCATGCTTCTTTCACAGGCAATTCATTCAACTTGGGACACTAGGAATTACTTCACCTGGAGTCAGGCCAATAGCCCAAATGTGCACTGCTGCGGGGCAGAGAAACTTGGATGAGGAAGATTTTAGTTCAAAAAGGCTGTTTTAAAATGGCTTTCTGTTTTAAATAGTTTTTAGTTTTAAATAACTGTACATCTTTCCTCATTCATGAACCGTTCCAACAAAGATGAATAGAGCAAAATAGTTTTTAAACCCCACGTCTGCAACATCATTAATGGGAACATAGTTGATGTTCATCTGTTGTCAAACTTTCAAGACTTTTAAAATTGCTCCTGCAGGGCAGTATCCCAGTGTTCCCAGTCTCCCATTTCCAAGTCTGCTATTTTCCTACTACTTGTAGCACTTCTTGCTTGCTGTTAAATTAGTAGCAGCCTGAAGAAAGCCAAGACAAAATTCTCCCTACTCTCTTCCCACACAAACAGCATTGCAAGGCCCAACATTTTAATTCCTAAGTTCTCAGTAACATGAATTCAAGTTACTTACTGGGCATTGTGGTTGCCTGCGCACACTGCCACAGTAGCTGGGCTGCCAAATGCACAGAAGTGAAGGTCACTCATCACTGCACTTGACCAAATGGGAGCTCTGGTCCACATTAATTCTACCCAGCTCATTAGTACCCAAGTATGATGGTACAACAAGACAAGAGAAACCCCAGGAACAAAGTAATCCACATTTTGGCAAGTTACTTCAAAGTTACCTCAGAACATTTCTGAGCTGGTGAGTATTTGCCAACTGATTTATCTCAATACTATTTCCATGCCACATTAACAGATATGTTAATTACCAAAGCAATACCTGCTACAAAGCTTTGCCCACAAGGAACCAGATTTGCTCTTGTGCAGCCTGAGTGTGGAATTCTCTCATGTCAAAGATCTTTAACTCCATAAAACTGATACTGCAACATGTAGTGCTTACTGTCATGGGTAATCTACACCTGAATCCATAGGAATGCCTATGGAAGAGTCCCACATTCACACTCAGTGCAGTACAAAAGAAAACAAATAAAAAAAACTCTCAAGTTCTTCTGTCTCAAGGGCCTCTATGACACAGCACCCTTCTTTGCATTCATTTTATAAATAAATGTATCCTGTTATGCACAGATGTTCTGGGATGAGTTTTCCAGCAAACAATGGAAATTCAGACATACACGGTATATCCCATGAGGAATCAATGGAGTTCTAGTCATGTTCTTGCAACCACCAGAATGCCTTAAACAACTAACCAAGATGACCTGTGAAGCAGAACTATGTAAGGAAAAACATATTACATAGCCTTAAAAGATAAACGTTCTGTTTCCCTTTCTCCTGGTCCCTAAATGCAACGTGAATTCTGTATGTAGACCAGGTCCATCACATCAGGCAACCCTCATGGATGGCTTTCCATGTCCCATAAATAGTGGTCCACTAGCATGTTTCTTGTGTATTTCCTTAGTCCAGGGCTGGTTGTTTTCTGGAACTGTCCAAAAGAATTACAGTGCATTGTTAACAAGGTTATTTGGAAAAAAAAAATAAAATCAAAGAAACCAACTTTCCATCTAATCTTGAAGAGGATAAATATGTTTACTTTGAGGTGGCCACAGAGATAACGACCCTGTCCCTTCAGAGGAGTGTTCTCTATCCTTGTTTTCTCCTGGCACAGCTATCTTAGATCATAGGAGAAGCTGTTGTGCAGGTGTAACTGAGCCTTTTTTTTTTGTTTACAGGCAAAAAACCAAATTTCCCTGCAAACCCTGGAGGGAAATGAAGTAACAGTGGCTCTGTACTACCCTTAGGTGCTCCCAGGACTTCAATCAATTTGTTCCAAACAACATGGGTTTAAGACTCTGCTTTTCCTGCTTTCTGGAACTGCTGGGTAAAACACAGCAGGGCAGACACCATGTAAACAGTTCTGTAGGGCTGAAAAAATAATAATTTAATGGACTGCTTCAGCACATCTTCACAGCTTCATTGTTCAATCCATCCCCATACAGGGACACCAGGAGCCACCACCTGGCTGCTGCTGCTCCTTCCTGCCCGCAGTCTGCTCATATGGCACAGGGACACTCCCCTTCACCTTGGCTGCTACAAACCACAGAAAGCAGTTCTGCCATATTCTAGCAATTTACATTATTTTCTCCTTTTTAATGGCTCCTGTTAAAAATATACATACAATAATCGGCCCCGAAGCCTTCAGTTAGGCAAGCTTTTTCGATACAGCTGAAATAGAATTGTTTGCTGGACACTTCCATAAAGGAAAAATAAGGGTCAGCAGACATGCCAAAAACGAAGTCCAGGGCCAGCAGAGATTTCACTTGTCCTTTTTCTTAAAAGCTGCATAAAAAGCATCCTGGAAGGATTTTGAGGGTGTTTTATGGTCACTGTGAATTAAACCCTCTTACAGCATTAACAAGAGCTCCAAGATTTTAGTGGAACATGAGCATATACACTAAAACAAATACAGCCCCAGGGTACCCCTACATCTGGGCTGCCAGAGAGATGACAAGGACAAACAAATGGCACCATGAGGCTCTTTCATTCATGCTCTGCTGAGAAAGTCCTGGGTTTGGAGATATGCACTTCGCTCCCGCCACTCCCGTTGGTAGTGGTCGTGATGATGTACTGGGTGGTTTGCTGCTGGTTGCTCGTCTGGGATTCCAAGGGATCCGTGTGGGCTGTGGGCTGGGAAACACCCACCTGAACCTCACTGGAGAGTGAAGAGTTTTGTTTACCATCAAGATCAGCCTGACTTTCAGATATCACATAGTGAGTCTGCATGGGGAATATAGAAAATAATTAATAACCACTGTATCTTCTGTAACTTCTCTGTTCTAGTAGTCTGCTGGCAGACATTTTGGTATGAACAAGGAACTTTTAAACAAAGCTGTATTTCATTTAAATGTATTTGAGAGCAACATAACGCCTGTCTTTTGATTCAAAGGACATAGGACTTACTTGGGTTTTGGTTAACTTACAAATGGTTAAACTCATTACACAGTTATACCATCACTACAGATTAAAATAGCAATTTTCAATTCAACTATTTTGAAAGGTTTTTTCCTGTATTACCAATGTTCTAGCAGAAGCTGCACTCCCAGTGACTAAGATCAACACAGGCCAATAACCTGTCTCCTTATGCTGGATTGTTTACAAGGAATAGCAGGAAGTCTTATCTTCTAATCTTACAGATAGCAAAGCTACTGAAATGTTTCCAGAAGCTGTTCTGAAATTTGGTTTAATGGATACTGCTTAATCATAAATATTTTTAAGATGAAGTAGTACCATTAAATAATTTTGTTCTGCAAATATGATTAAGTGAAGATTTTTAACTGGAAGGAGTCATACATACAAGAGCCAGACAGCATACGCCTTGTAAATGGTTACATGCAGACTATACTGTGCAGTCTGCACCTCTTTAGATACCTCCACTCTGTGCCCCAGTCATGATTTTGGCATTCTTTAATCCTTCAAGCTGAAGAGCTTTATGCCTGATAATATTTTGGGTGAAAGAAAAAAGATGGTTTTCCTTACCTGAGTAACTGCTTTCACTTGCCCTGTGTTGACAGTGGTGACTGGGGTACCCACAGCAGTCTCTGTGATCACGTACTGCCCTTGGGGGATAGTCATCATCTGAATCTCTGATGCTAAAAAATTGCAAATTGGATAATCAAGACCTCCAGTCAAACTCAAAGACAACCTTCAAAGATCATGCCTTATGTCAGAAAGATTAAAATTCTTAAACAGTGGGTATTGAATAGAAATTTAGGTGATATAGGGCCTTGTAGAACCCTACCGACAGAATGATGCCAGTTAACACCAGCTGGAGATTTGGCAATTCATGCAGAGAAAAGACATCATGTTCTCACTCAAATCAACACAGAATTATCATCCAGAACTGCACGGACATGAGAAATCATCTTCATGTCACACTCCTCTTTCCACACAATTCTTTAAAGCATTCATCCAAATTTGAACAAGTAGCTATCTAACACATGGATTCTTGCTGTATGCAAGTTTCTTGGAATAAAGGGAGCCCCAGTGTGCTTGCCCAAACCATGTACTGGATCAGTATGGATTCTAGTGGAAGAGCTGGTGCAACCATTTACATTTGTCTGAAGCTTTATCTTCTTTATATCTATGAATATTAACCACAAAGGTGAATGAACTCTGAAAACACTGTCCCATTTGGTAGCTGGAGACATGGGGTATGTGTTATTCAGACACACTTGCCAGACAAGTAGTTAGAGCTACTGCTGACACTTACAGTAGCTTCGAAATGAGTTCCAGTTGCTGGGGAGATATGTGTGCTGGACTGAGGAACCTTGCTGCTGCTGGAGGGCTTGGTTTGGTGTTGATGTAGTTGTCTGCATCTGTGAAGGACTGAGTTCCTGCTGCGGTTGTTGTGAGGGGGGACTCAAAGGCTGACCCCCAACCTACAGAAAAAAAAGGTGCAAGTGTTCTTGGTGGTAAGGATTGCACAGCTCTGTGCTGTCACAAATACAACCTTCTCATTAAGGGAAAACACAGGACAGGTTCCAGAGCATATTGACCACAAGAATTCTCCTCTATCTCCTCCAACTTGCTTCACTCTGTGGTCAATAAACTAGACCAGGAAACTGAAATAGTGATATTGTTGCTCTCCAAAGCGAGTCTGTGGTAGAGACCTGAGATTAGAGGCTAAATTCTACCCAAGAGCATGAAGAGCTGTGTTGGAGTCTATAAAGCAGAGAACTTACAGAACACTGGGCCTGTGGACCAAAACTTAGAATTAAACACAGGATGTGAGCTAAGACGCTGGGAGAAGCTTCCAAGCTTAGGTGCTAGAAACAAGAATGCGAACTTGTAGTCAAAATAGAGACATGTTAAGCTAGATAGAGAGAGCATAAGTAGTTACAAAGGTAACAAGAAGTCTGTAGAACAGACTTGTGTGGCAGAACAAGATTGGTTAGAAAAGGTCCTGTTATTGCTAGATGAAATTTCTTATTATTATTCTAATAATGTAAATATCAAAGTTGCCAATATTCTATTGGTTAATAAGTCTTTAAAGGACGATGCAAGCTAGAGTCTCATTACTTCTAGCCATGCTTTCAACACCTGTAAAAGACCTCATGGTCTTTTAGAAGGTTCCCTGTAGAAAATAAATAAACTACATTTTTAAGCATCTAGAAGTCCTGTCTCTTGTCTTGTCGAAACAATTCCCCATGGAATGGTGAAGGGTGGGGGCAATAAACCCACAGGCTGCACTGAAATATTTGAGGAATGCCAGTTTCCATTTACATCTTCCAACTGACAAACTTCATTTAGCTGCAAATGTGTCTGTTTCAAATAATTTATCTCTCCTTTGTACATACTGTTGGGGGAAAAAATACCCACACCAAAAAACCCACACAACAAATACCCAAACAAACCCACAACAAAACACCCCATACATCCCAGACATCTGGGAACTGCTTGATGATATCAGTGTGAGAGTCAGTTCATGTGTGGTCCTTTAAATTACAAAGAAAACACTATCTCCTTCATCAGCACATGTAATATGCCAGCTGAGCAGGCTGGTAGTGAAAGGATTTTCTCAAGAGAAGAGGGAAATACCTGTGATGATGACTGAGTTGCTGGTGATGGCTCTGTGACCTGGATGTGCTGCACCTGGATGGCATGTTGAGTGTATCCCTGGGGGTCATGGAGCTGCCCAACATCCACGGTTGAGTGCTGGGACTGGTGAGGTGAGGTAGCCTGGGAAAAAAATTAGGCCGAGGTCTATACCTCAAAATCTTTACAAAAGCAGACATGTAAACCTCTTCTAGGACACAAGGTCTGGAATAATGAAGTAGGAGCCCTAGTGGAGCACACCTGTTGAACCTTGTTGTGTTTCTTCGCACCCCAGGAGATAAAGTACATTTAACAGATGTAATGGCACAGAGATAGTTCTATCTCAGTGATCCCAATGGAAAGGACTTGCCTAACATCATAAAAGCTGCTTGTGGCAGTGGCTGGACTAAACCAAAGGGTTCACAAGCCCTTTGATTAGTGTTAACCACTTCTCTGTAAACATCTTTCTGTACAATTTCCACATACTCAAGATCTGAATATCCAGTTCTGTAGAGTTTCAGCTCTGCATCAAGACAAGTGCTCAGAGGTTTTTAAAGGGTTTTTTTTTTTTTGAGCAACACTTGCTAATGATATCAATTGCAGTAATTGCATTACAAATTTTGGATATTTATAAAATTAAGATCTTGCTAATACTACCTGCAGGAATCAGTGATCATGATCTTATATCTTTACAACAGGACAGCCACCATCAACTGGGGCCATTGTTTATGCCTTTATTAACCAAATTCATAACCTGATTTGTAATGAGGGGACAGAGAGAACATGGAATTTCATATTAAAATATAAACACATGGTAATTTCAGCTTCCTCCAGTGGGTAACAGATTTGTTACAGCTAGCTGAGACATCTTCCTCAGACCAGTTACTCTAGTAACACTCTGGTTTCATTTTTAGGAGGCTGTTGAGCATCAAGAGAATGAGTATTCTAATAGATGCTAAGAAGGGAACAAGCAACCACTCTCTGTACTCCCAAATTTTGGCTCTTACTCACTGAGAACAAGGAAGTACAAATCAGTCTTGAACTGTAGGAAATGGGTCACTCACTGACCCACCTTTCCAGTTGCTAGAAAACATTCCTAGAGCAGACTTGAGCAAGGCTGCCCAGACGAGTAGAACTAAGTCAGGACTGTGCCAATGTGCCTCCAGCAAGGTGACCAAGGCTGGCAGGACTATTTATGCCTGGTACAAGAGCTTATAAGGGGAACCCTATGCCTTATGAGTTGATTTATCTGTAAAAAGTACCTGCAGCACTTTTTGTAACTACTCCTTACCACACTTCTGTGTGCTAGAGCCCCAAGAACACAGGGCTTTGTAGGGAAGGAGTCAAAAGCACAGCAAGATCCCCACCAGGTTACTCACCTGGGCTACTTGAACAACCTGCAGCTGTATGTGCTGAGGTTGCTGCAAGCCAGTTGTGGATTGAGACACAGGGATGTACTGGATGCGCTGGTAATCTCCCTGGGGAGTCCGGTAGTCTGTAGTGAGGGTCTGAGATATCTCAGTCATTGCTTGGGTCAGTAAATCTGTTGTCTGAGCAGGTAGAGAGGGAGAGAGAGAAAGAGAGAGAGATGATGATCATCATTGTATTAATGTACTTCTTCAGGGCTTTTAGTTCTTTTATCTGCACTTATTGCCTGGTCATTTATTTACAAGAGCTTAATATGTACGGAGGTTGGGGTCATAAGCAGTCACCAGGGATCATCAACTAGATTTGCTCTCTTCTGTCTAAATCCTAGTCGGGACCATAAGGCTAACGTAACATATCATAATAAAAATAATTATTTTCATCTTGTGACATACCACTATTCTGTTAAACAACAAAAGTCCTGCATTTGTGAAGAGCCGACTTGGTCTGCAAGTCAAAAAATGGTTCATGGACATATTCCACCTTTCTTCCTCCCCTGTCAGAGGAGACAACTGTACTTCCAATGTGTAAAGACATTTAGTACATAACTTAATCACGTTTATGAAGCCAATAGTATCTTGACTGAACCTCTCAATTTTCAAACAAAACAGTCTTTTATACAGTTAGTCTTTAGATGTGAAGTTTTAAATTGTGATCAATAGGACTTTTAAAACAACATAGCATTCCACAACACTGAAGGACACATTTTCTAGTCTCAGGTTTCACTTTTGTGGCAGCTGATGTATTAACAGTAGAGAGATGGGCCACTGGAGATTCATCTTGCTCAGTGTTGTACTGACCAAAGGATTACAAAACACAGTTTGATTGAACGCAATTTTGATTCAGTCCCCAGTCACTGTTAAACTCTGCGAGAGTTGCTCTGTCCTGATGCAAGGAACTGCATCTCTCACTTCAGGAGAAAATTCCAGTGGTATATTACATGGAGTCAGTAGGTCTGAATGAAAGAAGGAAATGGATCTGGGGATAAAAGACAAATCCTTAAAGCTCCAGAAAGAAATTAACAGCTCCTGACAGTGCAAAACTGGACCACACATGCTCAAAACCAGAAGTGATCTCAAATAATGTCCTAATACAAGTTTTAATGTGATGTCTGCCAAATAAACCATGGTTACTAATACCAGAAGGCTCCTGTTCTGTGTGCATCCCTGCACTGCCCTTGTGTGCCTCCAGCCCTTACCACAACAGTTTCTCCGGTAGTGCTGTCGGTGGTGAGAACAGTCGGCGTGGAACTGATGACGGCTGTCGCCAGTGGTGCATGGATTGTGTTCGGGAGCTGAGCAAACTCTGGGTGCTTCTTGCGGATGTGCTGCACCATCTTTGTCTGCAGAGAGAAGCAGAGGAACACTGGTCAGTAACTCTGCTCAGGGCCACGTAAAATCCAATAGCCTGGACAAATACAGCTTTTAGGTTTCCCTCAGTAAAGCAGCATCAAGATTCACACTGAGATCCTCTGGTCAACAAAGTTGAAAAAGATCACAAACCTGCTGCTGATTAGAGCTGGCACTGAACTATTGTCCTCAACAGCTTTTTACCCCAACACAGCCAAGTGTTTTATGACTTTTTCCAAAGGTCTTTTCTGTGTTTTGTTTCCCTGCTCATCTCCCCTGTAACTACCAGAGAGCAGTTTCCAAGCCCTTCCATTCATGATTGTGCTCTGGTAACTTTTCAGCAAAAACCCTCTATTCATGGAATCTTTTGGCCCTAAAACAACCAGACTGTGCCTGCACTGTCAGCACACAGCATGAAACCAGCACTCTGATTGAGAAGGAGAGAGCTATGCTTGTGGACAGACAGGTGACAGAGATCATGGTGAAAAATCATCTCCAGGAAGAGGCTGTCTAAGGTTAGAACCACCCATACCTTACTGCTGTATTGCTTGGAGCAGTGAGGGCAGCACACTGGAGGGGTGGCAATGGTGCCTGTGAGCTGGGTATGGGTGCTCAGCATAGGATCTGGCTCTCCCGGGCCTGCAGGACGCAGTTTCCGGATGCTTGGAGGTAGCTCAGCACCAGGATGGTTTTTCAGGATGTGTGCTTTGCGTTTGCTGGCACTCTTGTACACCTGCAGGGCAAAGATTTGGAATTAAAATGGTGCAATCCTGGTGTCTGCACAGGAAACAGCTACCAGTTATCTTGATCTGGAAGGTCTGCATGTTGCTTTAGAGAATACATTGAGTTAAATCCCCTAACAATTACAACAAAAGGCATGAACAAACACCTTCCAGCATTTCATCAACCTGTAAAAGCAACTGAATCCTTGTGTAGCACAGAGAAGTCTTTTGAGAACATACTGTATGCCACAACCAAACACCAAAGCAGGACAAGAAGAAGAAAACCCTTTTTGCTATATTTGAAGATCAGATGCCCAATGTTGATTTTTTATGGGGGTTATTATGTCTACTTCACATAGAGCATCAAACTGTTTTAGTTCAGTGATCAACATACCTTTTAGTTATTTTTAGGTGCATCAACAAACAAATACTATCTAATAATTAAAACTATTTTTTCTCCCTTCAAACAAAGGGAAAGAGGCATCACAGAAATACCTACTGAGGATAAGGACAGTCAAAATACACTCCCTAGTAAATAAAGGCTCCCAGGCATAAAAGGCAAAGGAGACCAGGAGCAAGAACCCAAAGGCACTGCAGAAGCAACTTCAGGCTCCACTGACCACTGGGGATTACTGGAACATGACCTAGTAAGCAGCTTACAATAAAAGGTGTTAAAGACTAATTTTTAGAAGTAATACAGAAATCAAAAGTACTTATTGGCCAGGAATTATACACAGAAAGGATACTTACTCCTGGGCTAACACAGTGAGACTAAATAAGACTAAGGATCAGTGACTGTCTGATGGATAACAGTATTCAAGTTTTCCTATGCAAAACACAGCAGAAAGGGGAAAACTGCAACTTTCAATCAGCATTCCACTGCCTTGGCCTAAATGCATTTTGTCTTTTTTTTTATTTTTTTTAATTTTTTTTTTTTTTGTTGGTTTGTTGTTTCAAATTGTTTGCATCCAGGACTGGGACTGAACTATCATCCGAAGGGTGATTTCCTACACACCTTATCGCAGTATTGACAGAAGTAATCTCTGTTGGGTTTTATGATGGGCAATGTGAGCTCTGGCACCTCTTCTATTTTCATGTCTGGATGTCTCTTTGATAAATGATTCACCTTAGGAGAAACAGAGAACAAGAACATGTTACAGCTGGAAGCCAAACGATTGGTGCTTCTTCCATACATGGAGAACAGCCAAGCCAAAACTGAACAATGCATGGCAACAGCACTGGAAGGATTTGCTGCTGCAAGAGTTATTGTGCACTCACATTTAACTGCTGAAGGTAAATGTGGCTTTGCTAGGTCTCATTTACAGTTTGTCCAACTAAAATTAGACAGGAAGGGGTGAAATAGTTTGCCAGAACTGTCTTGTAGCTGATACCTGAGAGTGAGGTAGTATAAAGGCCTCTGCCCAGATCAGAACACCCACAAAACCTTTGCAAACAATCTCTTGCTGCAGAACAGCCTTTACCCGGAGGCAGTGACAAGACATGGCCAGAAGAGGCCCTTAGAAGGGGAAAAACAAAAAAAACAGGAAAGACAGTCAGGAAAACTGAGGCAGTAAGGCTGAACAAGGCAGTATTTTCATCTCATGTCCTGTTAAATACAGGACACATCAGTCAGCATTACTTAGTGTTGAAATATACTGACAACCAGACGTACAGCGCAAGCAGTAAAAATGTGCAAATTTGCTGAAAAAGTAGAAGAGACAGGTTTAAAAAAAGATGTATTACCTCAACTCAGCTACAAACTTTGCCAAAATTTGTTTCACAGCATCCTAGCTGGATAAGACCAGACTGGATGGGGCTTGGAGCAACCTGGTCTAGTGGAAAGTGTCCCTCTCCTTGGCAGGTGGGTGGAATGAGATGAGCTTTAAGGTCCCTTCCAGCCCAAACTCCTTTTATGATCCTTGCGTTCCAACACTGAAATTCCATCTTTATTCCTTACCTATTCATCAGAATAGAGTACAAAGGCTCTAACAGCACCCAGGCACTCACCAACATGCCCCTGCGGCGGAAGCCCATCATGCACAGGCGGCACTTGAACATGAAGCTCTCATAATCAGTGGATGCGATCCGGGGCTTGAAGGTTTTGGAGCGGCTGATCCGATCAGCCTTCTTGGCCTCCCTCTCTGGGTTGTGCATCCTCTGCATGTGCTCTCGCAGCTTGTCCTTCCTCTGGGAAGGAGAAATTGGGGAGAAAAATGTCAGCAACGTCACAGAAACTGCCATACTGCCTGTTATGTGTAAGAGCCACAGTCCGAGTTGTTCAGGGATCTCTCTCCAGAGAGAGAATTTTTCCTCTCAGAAAAAGGCATTCCTTCACCCAGAAGTATCCAGTCCCTCAGTGTCCCATCACAAACTCAGTGACAGGGAGCAGGCTGCTGCCACCGCAATTTACCTGGCTCACAGTCTGCTCCATCTGTTCCGATGGGATTTGGAAAGGCATCTGGATGATTTACTGACAAGATGGATGCCATGCACACAGGTGTCTTGGCCAGGAACATTATTAATCCACTGGCATCAGCAAGAAGGTTCTCAGCTGAACTGACATAAGGAATGTAACCCAAACACCTAGCAATGGAGATGTATGATGTCCCTGTTTTTAATTGGCAGATAGAAAGTTCCTTTGCTATTAAATTATTAGGAAAAAGATCTGTTTGAAGTAAGATGCTGAGGTGACCTTGCCCCTTGTCCTTCAGAAACAGATGTCATAGCCCACACAGGACATCAAGCAATGCATGCAACTCACAGGCAAGTACAGTGTGCTTACATGTGTTATTTTCTTTCACCTTTCAGAACATGAGCTTATCTCCTTGAAGGAGGGTAAGGAATGGTGATTTTTGTACTAGTAATGATCCAGCCAAGAGCCACCTCACCTTGAACTGCTTGCCACAGGTAGAGCACAGGAAGTCTTTGCGGTCCGAGTGCCGCAGCATGTGGAGTCGCAGCTTGTCAGGGCGGCAGAAAGCCTTGTCGCACTCTGTACACTGGTAAATCTTCTCAGAATGGAAACTGCGCACGTGTTTCTTGACCTAAAATGGCAGATCATAGAAAAATGAAGTTTATTCAAGAGAGAAGTGAGTGGTAATACAGTCTAGGAAATTTCACTATATGAAAGAAAAAGAAACTGTTTTGAAGGTCTCTAATCTGCTTTGGTTTAAAACGTATTTGATCAGAACAGTTTATATTTCAGCAGTAGTTTCTATAAAGCCACAACATCTTTATTACTTATCTGGATCAGTGATTTGATTTCCTCAAGACTGATTCTTGAAGGCATCAGCTATTGCACAGTTGCACTTAATGGGCAGTTGAAGTCCTCAATGTACCATATGCACAGAATCACCCTCAAGTTAACACATTCATCTGAGGTTCATTATCTTCCATTCATTTACAGGAAACCAAATTACAGGGACTAATTCCTTTCAATCGGACATAATGAGCTTGCAATTGCAATGGGCAGAGAAAAAAAAACTTAATCAGAAGAGCATTTGCACACCACTCTTGAATGGCAATTAATTCTCTGTACTCTGGGACTATCTTTCATCTCTTCAAATATCTAGAGAGGTTTTTTTTTTCCTCCCTCAATAAAGGAACTAATGATGTTTGACACTTGAAATGCAAACACTACTCAAGAAAGGGATCTCTAATTAAATCCTTACCATCTTCTAATACTGATCATACATGGAACAACGTGGCATCTCTACCTATTCTACCTTGAAGTATTTCAGTAGGCAGCAGTGACTAATCTTAATTATTCACAAGAAGAGAAAAAAAGTTGTTAAATGTCAAAATTACAACTGAATAGTTGGAAAAAAGCCATGGGACTTCCAATTGTTTGCCTGGGAAAGTTTACAGGGAATTAAGTTGCAGTACAGCATTTCTGAATCATCAACAGTCTTCCCTGTTGAACATTTACAGAAGATAAAGGACTTCTGCCAGTATGGAATTATATTAGTAAATCACTTTCCCCCATCCTTTCCTCTTTAGCCTGGTGGATAGCCTATCTGTTCCTATTACTGATCTAAACTGGATTTCTACATTTCAATTTCAGTCAGGTAGCTAGTAAGACACATCAATTGCTTTGTCCCTAGGAAGCATAATAAATATGTGCATGGTCCATCTCAGTTTTTTCTTACTGGACATGGAAATAGAATCTTTAGATTCTACTAATAACCTTGTCCAAGTGCTCAGCATACCGCACAGTAGCTGTATTACTCACTGCTCCAGTGCAGTGTGCAGGGAAGGAAAATAAGGTGCCCAGCTGAAGCCCAGGGGGGAAGTCAGGAAGCAGAGTATCCTGATCTGTTCTGGCATTTCTTCAAGCTGTTCAAATAAATTATCCTGACAGAAAACAGGCAAGGGATTAAAGATGTAAAACCACTCACTTTTTGTTCAGAGTTTTAATGACAAATGGCAAGTGTGTTCAAGTACAAGCTGAATACAGCAAAAGACAATTCCTTCTTGTGCCACAGAGACGCAGTAGTCAGGACCTCTGCTTCAGGTATTTTTTGGGAAAAAGGCACCCACCCTTCTACAATACAGCACCTTCTAATGCCAGATTGAAGCATTACATCTGATGATTTAGTGGACAGAGCACTTCAGTCTCATACGACAATGTCTAGCATTGCTTGGTCACTCTTCAATTTCTGATTGAGGTGGACCCCTGCACCTTGTGAGAATTAACTGCTGTGCAGTTACACAGGGAGAGCACTGAGAAACCAAAAGCCTTGTGAGAGACCCCCAAAGCAGTGCTTCAAATCAGTACAGCATCTCACCTGGATAAAATCTGGGAAGCGTTTCTTGCAAGTGGGGCAGGTGAAATAGCCATCATTGACATGGACAGCCACGTGATCCTTAAGCAGATCCAAGCGGTCAAAGGACTCAGGGCAGAAAATGCAGGAATATGTTTTCTGGTCCATGTGGAACTTCATGTGGCTCTCAAGGGCACCACTGTTGATGAAGCCCTTGTTGCAGATGTCACAGGTCAAAGGGCAGTTCCCTTCCCGCCCATGGAACCGCAGGTGCTGGTCTAGCTTGTCCTTCTCCCGGAAGGCCTTCCCACACTGCAGGCATTTGAATGGACGGAAGGATTTCCGGATGAATAGGTGCTGCAGGGCTGCATTCTGAAAGAAGCATCCAGGAGACTATTAGCTTTCATTACCATGTATACATTTCACATCCATACATACTCAGGATTAAATATAGCAGATGATCAGTGAACCTAAACTTCAAGAAATTATTTTCCACCATATGCTGCCTCCAATGTACAGCAGGGGAGGCTGTGACAGGCAGAAGTCAGGGGACATACCTGCAGCTACACTCTGAGTTAGTGGAACACAGTAAACGAGTTCTCTCCATCCCTGATTTATTCTGATTTAGCTGACTTGTCTTTAAGCATGCCATTTTTCTGTAAAATAAAACTAAGTCCTCTCTGAAGGACTCAGACCTGAGCCTGAGAAAAGCTGCAATTTCAGCTAATTATTGGGCATCATGTCATAAGCTCAGCCACCACACAAAGGAATGGTGAGCAAGCATTCTGTGTTTCCCTCAGGAGCAGGGCTTAGGAAATTCCACAGCCCTTTATAAGATCACCTTCTGCATCAAAGATCACCACAGAGATGTGCAGCAGTGGTTTAGCATTGCCTGAAGAACTTCTAGTGGAACATAAATTCAAGAAAATGCTGGTCTGTGTGGGAATTTTACTATTCCCAAAAAGAACAGTTTCAAAACTTGGTGAGAAGGGCAGAATGGCAGTTTTATAAGCAGCAGGTGAGAACCTGTGAGCAATTCTCCATTCCTACTGTGCATAATGTCTCTTCTCAGCCCCTATTTTGTTTTGGTGTGTGTTTGCCTTCACTCCATCTTTTCTGTAATATTTCATGATTGTTGTCTCTTTGTTTTCTCCCCTTTCCCTTCAGATAAATGTTAGAGCCACCGCAGTCCTGACCCAGCACTCCCTGCTGGAGGAACAGATGCTGCTGCATGCACTGCTTGTAGAAAGAGGGAAGGGGATCCTGCACCTTCATTTCAATATTGGATGAGAACTTTCATGTTGGATAGTTGCAAAGCTGGAATTGAGTCCTATGAAATCCCACAGCACATTGTCACCCATACTACACTCAGAGTATACTGCAATGCTGCATTCTCTGCAAGAAGTCTAAGCAATACCCACTCTTCTCTCAAATACTTCTATAAACCATTATTTATTGATACCTTCTCTTTTCATGTTACACACAGAATCTACATCATGATAGAGAAATAATGTGGAAGAGCATAAGTTTAGGTCGCATATTAAGAAGAAATCCCCAGCTGTGAGGGTGACGAGGCCTTGGCACAGGGTGCCCAGAGAAGCTGTGGCTGCCCCATCCCTGGAAGCACTCAAGGCAAGACTGGATGGTGCTTGGAGAAACCTGGGATAGTGGAAGGTGTCCCTGCCCATAGCAGGGGGGTGGAACTGGATGAGTTTTAAGGTCCCTCCCAACCCAAACCACTAGAATGTTGCTGACACTTCTGCTCACATATGTTCCATATGACCCACTTCTCCATGAGACACATTCAGGACTTCTGCAAACCAATTTCCCTAGTTTCCAGTCTCCACTTGTGGGAATGTGGCAGCTGACACAATGGACATTTGCTGTGTCCCTTAAGTGCATGCCAACAGCTGACACTGATTAAGTAAAGTTAGGAGATCTTCTGCTGGAATGAATGAATAGCTTGGGAATAGTGTGAAATGCTGTGCTAAGAATTAAATTTGTGAACCTGAAAGATCCTTTTCACCATCTGAACTGCAGAGGGAATTTAATTCCAGGAAACAGGAGAGCAAATGTTTTACTACCAAAAAAAAAGATTAACACTTTAATACAGGAGCTCCAAATAGGGCTTCCCAGGAGCTGTCATCATCACCATTCTCCATTTTACAAGTGGAGACAACGGGAAACACAGGGATCTGCTGTAAGTCATGCTGGGAATTGAAAAGACAGCCATGTGCTGTGCAAAAACTGATGTGCTGCTTGGAGTCCAAAGGATATAACTGCCCCCTTAATCACAGGAGATGCTGATAAAACATAGGTGAAAAGATGTATTTCAAGTCCTGAACTGCACTATTGATTTGAGTTTTGATCCCTGGCACCTTAGCAGGGAGCTGACTGCTAATACAGCAGGCCAGACTTAACATAGCCCTGCTGTGTTATCACCTTCTGTAGCCCCTTATCTCAAGGGCTACAGAAGGTGAAATGTTTTATTGCTCTTTGCCTAGGTAATCTATCAACTATAAAAACAGAATAGAAGAACTAAGTGTTGTCTCATTAACTTGTAGTACTGATCTGGCACAAATAATTGCGGAAACAAATCCTCCAAAACTTTTAAGACTGGTATTATGGTTCTTCATCCGTAATTTACTCCTGTAAAAGCAATTTACTCCTGTAAAATTCACCTTAAATCTACAAAGAACTGGTATGAAAAGAACTAGAAAAATGCAAACTATTATTCAGGTAACACTTAGTTTTGGACATTGGTTACCTAAAGAAGAATGAATGTGACAATTTATGGTGCAGGGTCAGTCAGGAAACACTGAACAGGAGTTGGACAAAACAACATGGAAGGTGGTGTTGATACGTACCATTGGATTAGTTACAGCAAAAACCCAATGAAAGAAAAACCCAAACCTACCTGCAGCTCCAGCTGAGCAGGAAGCATTGAGAGAGAGAAAAATACTTCTGTTATGCAATGGATGTGAGAAAACAGAAGCTTTGACTTCTGCAGGTCACTACAAGGGCTCTTCCAATTAGAGTTTACTGCTTTGAGGTTTTTGCCTCAGGAAACACTAAACAGATCTTCAAGGTTTACTCTGTAGTTAGTAACTGCTCAAGGGGAGTTAAAGGGCAAAGATAAAAACCACAGATAATCTTGCAGGTGTTTTGTGACCTTTCCTGGGGTTGATTAAATAGGATGCAATGTGCACTGCAGAACCATAGTGAGAACAGAATGTTTTCAGCAGAAGGTAATAATCAGGGCAGGATGACAACAGAGTAGGAATAAGGAGAGTAAAAGAGTTAAGGAGAAGGGACTTTTTCTAACTTCATTTTACTGGCTGTGCTCCTTGTTATACAACCAGTTGCACTTCTTTCACCATGAAGGAAGTGACTGTGCTTTCCAAATCATATTCCGAACCCTCCTGTTTCTGGCATTAGCACACAGACACCCTACATACTGCCCAGAACTGAACTAAAAACAAATACTCATTTTGGCTGTGGACCACAATGTTCCTCAAATTTTCTACGAGAGTTCAGGAAGGGTGGGTGTATCTCTTTTCAATACTAGGGACACAACTGCTATAGTTAAGGTCTGATGTCCAAGGAAACCACACAGGCTCTAAAGCAGAGGCAAAAAATTGAACTGATCCTATCAGGACTTGAACCCTGGGGCAGGACAGATCAGTGCTTCTAACTAGCAAGAAAACAGTCTCAGAGCACCACTGTCTTAAGCCTTAGAAAAGCTGAAGCAATTCACAAAGAATGACTGGTTTTGAAAACTAAATCCTATCTAAGTAATAAGAAAGATTTAGAGCTACAGAAGTTTCAGAATCATAACCAGGAGTCAAGACTTTCTACCTGTTCTGTGGAAGTGAAATAATATACCACATATCTAAAAACCAAATGTTTACTTGCTTTTATCATGAAGTGCATGTTACTGTAGGCAGGTGATGTGAATAGCTGAGTTGAGTGAGTGTTCAGAGGGTGATTTTTTCAGTGCTTAAAAAATGATGCTTGCTGTTTATTTAGTCTTATCTCAAGTGCTCATTGCTCACAGTCTGATGCAATATGGAAAGGTCTGTGCAACCATTCATCTGCCATTCTGCCAGTGCTCCTGGCTTGAAACATCTCCAGGACTCTGCTGAACATGAGCTGCCAGATACAGGGAAAGTTCGGAAGACTTGAGATACAAACATGTCACTGAACCACCACTGCACTCCTCTGAGCTGTCATCCATTTGTGATGAACTTACAGAGAACAAAAGCTAAGTCAGAAGACAAAGAAGTAACCAGAATTTCTGTCCTTTTCTTCCTACATTCATTACTTCAGAGGATCCTAAGTTCACATATTGGGTTCAAAAGTTCAAGGAAATGGCCAACACGTTTTCTTACTGAGGACGCTGTAGCACACTGTAAGCCATTCCCATGCTCAGCATCTCTCTCTGTACTCTATTATACACCCTTCAGTACATTCAGTAAAAAATGCCCCAACCTTTTAATATATGAAAATTAAATCAGTGGTAGAAACTTGTCATTCAGAGACTGCGAGCATTTTGCATGGTTAGAAACTGTGCAGTCTTAATGTGCCTGAGCAGAACTCTTCCTTCAAGTCGTGCCATAGCATCTTTGGGGTAAGTAACACCACCATTGGTCTTGCATATATATTGCTGTAAATTGCAAGCAAAATTTGGCTCAACATCTTCCTATACAGAATAGTTACTCAACTCCTTTCTAATCCTTCCTCATCCCCTAAAAATGAACCTTTACCCCCACTGCAGCTGTTTCTTTCCTTAATCCAAAATTAAGACAAAGAAGAAAAAGATTTTAAGATAAATAAACTGATCTCCCTGTTACAAAGCTTCGAGGATTATTTGCTTGAATCATTTCCTTCCCACACATAGTAGAGAAAAAACAGCTCAACCAGTTGACACAGAGCTCAGGCTCTGAAAGTGTTTGTTTTTAACATAGGTTTTGCTCTCAAAGGCAAGGTTCTCTACCCCAAAAAAAGGACTTTATCACTAAGTATCATCATCTAAGTGGATCCAAACTGAATTTGTGGTTCCTCTTTGGCAATTATTTGCAAGAGTGTTCTGAGAGACACAGATGGTGCTGTGAGCAAGTCGTTAGTCTGTGCCACAGCACCACGACTCTGCCAGCTTGTTGGAAGCACCCCTGCTTGCCAGCTTGGAAGGACTGTGTTTCCATGCAAGAATTACTGTGATGAAATTCAACCACCTCCAGCTCCTGACCAGTTCTCACTAGCAGCTATGAGATACTGGTCCTTTATGTGAGATTTGTCCTCCTCTCAGTGCAAAGAAAACTGCTAGGAATGAGATGCTTTATTTGGGATCTGGAAATGGATACGACAGTGAAAGAAGGACCAGCTGGCCCTGACAGGCAGGCCTGACAGTCCCTGGGTTACAGTGGATGTGATCCCCTATCCTCTGTGCTTACCCTGATACGCTTTGCTCGCCTCATGTCATCTGCTGTCATGGTGCTCTGCGTGGGCACCATGCTCCCCTCGTGCTGCGGCTGTACGTGGAGCACGTGGTTTTCCTGCTGCTCCAGTGCTGCCTGCGGCTCTGGTGGCACTGGAGTCTGTTCCTGCTGCTCCAGCCCGTTCAATGGGGCTTGTCCGGCCTCATCAAACTGCCCCTTGCTGGAAAAAGGCAGCAAGTCCTGAAATCGCAAATCATACAACCAGTGATTATTCCCCCCACCCACTGAAAAACACTTTGATAATACTCAGCAGACAAGATTTGTACACATTTAATCACAAGCTATAAACAAAACAGTGCAGAATAGTGTCTACACTAACTCCTGCAGTTCTTCTACTGTGTCCACTGCTGCTTTTCAGCACATAACCCTCGCCTACAGCAGCATCACCCAGAGCACCAGGAGGCAGTGCTGCAGGTGGGTGACTCTCCAATGCGCCATCCCTTTGTCTGACCAGCCACACACAACCAGCATTATCTAGCTGTTAGTAGCCATGAAGGCTCTTCTGCACTCTGGACTATTTCTGCTTTAACCAAAGTGACTCGTATAGACCCAGTAAAGGAGATAATTTCTGTCTCCTGGAAACTGTTGTCACTTAGAAACACTCTGTGTCATTTTGCAGTGTCTTCTCCTTTCTAACAAAATATCTGGAGTGGCAAAATGGAGAGTGACAAACAAACTGATCACACTGGCCACTATGTGTTTTTTTTAATCCAGTTCCCAGCTCTGCACACATCACTTCCATATATCATACAAAGCTGTTTTTCCTCCCTTTTTACATTAGCATAAAAGGGAGGTGCTGTGAGCAGGAAGGACATGCCAAAAATCTACATTCTCTCTCTGTAAGTTCCAATAACTCTTCTGGGATGGAGTCTTTTTTTATTACATGAAAAAACACACATAAATCCTTATTTGACACCACGTAATGCAACTGAAGAAACTTAAAAGCACAAGCTAGGAAACAGTGCACTAGAATTAATCTTGAATTATGTCAGCTGAAGGCTGGTGCTTTTAAAACATAAAAGCAGGTGTGGGAGAAGAAAAGCAATTAATGAGGCCCTTACAGGCCATGAGTGCTTACCAGAAAGAGTAAATAATACACCACCTCAGTCTCCAGCCCAGACCTAGGTGACAAATTTCCATCTTGCTGACACGCAGCTGTGCTCACAGCATCCTGACTCTCCAGTTCCCAGGCAGAACTTGTGCCCAGCTTTAGTGAGGTGAGCAGACCTCCAACGGCTTGGGACATCACTCTGTCCCACTGCACAGACACATGTGAGCCAGCCCTGGGCCATGCTCCAAGATGGCAGGACACAAGCCACCTACAGTCCAGAAGGCTCTCACACTCAGGACTGTGCACAACAAGCGTCATCTCCCCAGAGCGAAGGGTTTAGGACCAGCATCAGCTTTACTTGTCTAAATGAGGCTGGCATGTGTCATGTCAGCCTGTAGAGAGGGTGAGCTCACAATTGCCTTCACCTAATGCAGCACTTAAAACATTGCAGCAGGAATTCACAGGCAGAGTATACATTCCTCCCTCTGAGTCAGCACAGAGCCATGACCCAGTGAGGTGCCAGAGGAAAATTACCACTCCAGATATCAGCTTTCAGCTAAATCAAATCAGAGCACTGATCCCTCCTGTCACTGCTCATAAAAGGACTTAGTGGTAACTTAAGCATGGTCAGCATCACAGAATTTAGGTTTTTACTTAAATGCATCGTATTACATCCTTGCAGAATACAAACAACAGCTACAAGCAAAAGAACGTTTTGCAATAAGCCTGCCTACAGGAGGCCCTTCTGTTACTATTAAAACATCATACAGAATCACATCTCAAACTGATTTAATTCCACCAGCAACAGCTGTAAGAGCAGACTGATCACACACTCCAGAAAGGACAAATAGGAACCTAAATTCCTATTAGAATTTTACTGTCTAAATTATTTCTGTGAGGCTGCTAAACTGCTGCAATAACCCACCTCACTGCTAAGTACTTCGGAGTGAAGCTTGCTGTAGAAATCCAATTGATTTTACAGGTTTTATAAAAGGGAAATAGTGTGCTCTCCTGGCAGAGAATTCCAGATAGAAACCAAGAATTATTCATGTGTAAGTCCAAAGCATAGCCTCAGTTTGCATTGATGCCTCAAGTTCTTTTAGTCAAAAGTTTACATTCCATGCACTCTGTTTTCCCCCCATCTCCAAAAATATACCTGTGTTCCTTCTTCACACTTTTCACCATTTTCACTGGTTAATTCCATGCGCATGAATTTGGGAGGGCGCCCAGGGCGTCTGCCTGGTCCAAACCTCCTCTTTCCTCGCCCACGACCTCGGCCTCTGGCTCTGCAGAAGACAAGAGTGCTCCAGGTTAGATACAAAAAAAGATTAATTTGGATTCTCCACTGATTTTATGCTTTCTTTATCAGCAGCCCTACTCACCCACTCAACTTAGCAACAATGATGCAGTAAATAATAAAATGCAGTAAGTAATAAAATCTGAAGAAATTCTGGCAGCAAAAACAATGAGTTTCTGGCTGGTATCTGTTTGTTTTGTGCTTTATGAGAAACCAAGGTTCAGAACACATTAAAATTTCTATCCGTAATCATAGGACCAAGAGGACTACTTGCTTCCATTCAGCCTTCTGCCATGGCAAGCCTCCCACTTCTAACACTCCAGTTTATGGTGTGCCGGAAGCATTCTCAGCAAAAATTCAACAAGTGCACAAGGAAACCCATTTAAAATCTGAAGCTATAACATCCCTCTCCAAAAAGTGCTTAGCTGTTGTTGTCAATTTTGTGTGAAAAAAGCAAAACAAAACAGTGACTTGCTACATTTCAGAGGAAGGCACCAATGTCTTCTGCTCTGTAAGAGGTGTTTGTAGATTCAGTTTTTAACAGGTCAGAATAAACTACCTTGCCAGGCCAAAGAAGCACTAGAAGCCTTGTTTTCTAAGCTCTGTACCTGCACATCTCTGAGAAACATAATATTTTAATATTGTGATTCTGAAACATTACAAGTATTTAAAGTCATTGTCAAAAAAAAGGCAAAACAAAAAACCACACCACTTTCAACAGAGTATTTATTTCTCTCAGGCTACTTCTTTCAGAGAGTCTCTTACACCAGGCAGCCTCCTGCTGCCATGATTTTTCCTTCAGCTGCTGAGCTGACTACTAACATTTGCAGGACAAAGCCCCTCCTCTCTGCACATTGGGGAAGCACCACAGTGATCCACAAGAGAAGCTAAAGCTGTCTGTACCTGCTGAAGAAGTCCAGCTTCTCATCATGAGAGTTGAGGTGCTGCTGGAGCTGCTCCGAGCTCATGAAACGCCGACTGCACTCATAACATGGCCAGTTCTTTTCCTGCTCCCTGAGCACTATTGGAAATGTCAATAAAACCATTTCACTCATCACCAATAAAACATCTATTTTTTTTGCCCCCAGCCTCTCTACCTTCTGTGGACCATACCTCTCCCCTGAAAGTTAGACAGGCTGCAGAATACCCAGCCCTGCTCCACTGGTCTTTGCTTCTATGCCCTCTGCATTGTGCCATGACCATAGCTCATCACAGAGACACAGAAAGATCACTGGGGACAACTCCCATGGACTATCAACACTGTTAGAAATTCAGGGAGGATTCTGAAATTCACCCTTGTATGTAAGAGCACCTGCAGGACTGTGCCTGTGGCATAAGGTAAGGGAGATCAAGGGAAATTTCTAAATCTAAAGCAGTCATGCCTCGGTTTATGACACACAGTAGACATTGAGCACAGAAATAGACCTCTTTCTGGGAGGAAGCAACCTAATGCTTCCAGAAACTGAAGGAAGGGCTTAAATTAAGGTAATAGTCTCATGAGAAGAGTTATTGGAAATAAGCCCAAATAATACTATCTTGATCTGGTTTAACTTTTCCCAACCTAGCAGAAATTCAGAACACTATATAGGCCATATACTTGAAAGTAAGGAGTGCAACTCGCAACCACCACCACACTGAAAGCAGAAGATCCCAAGTTACCCTTCCTTTCCTCCTCAGTTATGTCATGGATCTTCTGGTTCACAAACTCAGCATAGGAGGCAGCATACCACACCTGCAGCAGGAACACAAGGTAACATAACACTTAGGTGGAGCCAAAACAAATGGAAATTTATTTGAAAATGGGTTTTAAGCAATACATTTACTTCACTTGCCTCAACCACTAACTCTTATTGCTCCTTTCATCCTCAATAATAAAGTCTGGTAAGATCAATGTGCCCCCACTGAGGAATGAAAAAGCTTTGCTCAGGAAGTACATCCATTTAGTTTTAGAGGTCTAGCTTCCTAACATGAATGTTAATCTCACACATGACTACCAGTAGCTCTAAAGGAAATAACACTAATCTTTTCAAACCCAGCTACAGGACTGTAAAGGAAGGATGTCAGCAGAGTACTAATAGTTGTACCAAGAGGAATGGAAATGTTATTAACTTGCAGGGGGATTTCGAATTTCTTTCCTGCTCTCCTTACACAGAGAATAGGCAGCACCATCCATGGAGACTCATGTAAAATGCTTCTGAAGGATTGGAGCAATATGGTCCTGCTTCCCAAAACAAAGATCTGCCAGGCGCCAGCATGATGGACCCACTTTTGTCGTACAACAAATTCAAGCCTTCAGCAAAGACAACCACAAGAGCCAGGAAGACAAAGTTTATTAGAGCCTAAAAGCAGATGCTCACATTTAGCTGAGAATTCTTCCATAATTTCATCTGTTTTGATGAAATGAAAAAGAGTGAGAAATCTCTTCTAAAATCCAAAGAAGGCATCAACAGATTTTCAGCACGAAAAACTGAAACTTTGAGCTTGCAGTAGACCACAGGCAGAGGTGAGTAGGACTTGCCAGCAGGTGTGTCACTCTGCAAGAATCTCATCAGCTGGACAAAGGCAAAAGTCTGGAGCTCCTGAACTACACACTTGGCAGGCAAATCAGATCTTTCTAGCTTCGACTACTTCAATCTCTGGACAAAATGTGCATGAATGCTCTACATCCACTTGGGGAGGAAATCATGTTACCAAGCCTTTCAATTAGCAAACCATTTTACCCCAAAAGACACTAATAACACAAAGTAAGAAAAATGATGCTCCCACAAGGAGGTCTGTACAGATTTAAAGTCTGATTTCAAATTGTTTCAAAAACTGTTAAGAAAATGATGCCTGAATACACTTAAAATGCATTTGTAAGATTACTAGTAATTCAGCTTAAAAAAATTAAGGACTTATTTCAGATCATCCTGCTCTTAAAGGGTATAAGTAGGCTTTTGCCCTGATTTAGTAAGTGCTTTTACTAAACAATGGGTTTTCCAGATAAATTGTTGAAATCTACATGCAAGAAGAGATTTGAAGAACAACAAAATTTCCAGGTATCAATATATTTTGGTCCCCTCCCAGTGCCCTAGAAAATGTTGAAAATTAAGGCCATCAGCCAGCCACACTGCTGTGAGCTCAGTGTAATCAATAAATTTTTAGAGGGAAGAAAAAGCAAACCATGGGGAAGTCACAATATCCTTTATCATTTTTCACATGCAAAGTTTCAAAAACTCCAGGAAAGTCAGGTAAAGGGAGAGATCATTGTCACTTAAGGCACCCAAAAACAAGTCAGGAACACACATGGCTAACTGGAAAGGGCATCCAGAATTAAAAAAAATATGATTGCTGCAATAAAAATTAGACTGTATCAGCAAAATATATGCTGTGTAAAGTATGATAGGGAGAGACAAATAATTTACATATTTTTATTTTAAACTTCCTCATGAGCCAAAGCTCATTAAAATACTTATGTAGGTGACTAACTACTTAAGTGACTTCAGTGACATTCAATTCAGGCCATCAGAGGAAAAAAGCTCTAAAACTATTCACAGAAGTAGCTTCTGGCACTTACTAGGAAGCAGCTTTTAAGGTATTATTTAATTAGCAGAAAAAGAGAATCCTGACAGACAAGCAATGCCATACCTTGAGTTCCTGCTTGGGCTCCACATTTTTAATGGTGGTGTAATAAATATGGTGGCCGTACTGATAAGCCACCAGGTTCTGCTCCAGGTGGTTTTGAGCCGGACGCACAAACATCATCCAGTTACACAGAGCCTCACTGGAAAGTTCAAACCACAAGTCCTCTTGCAACTCTCTGTCTTTCCTGTCACCCTTATCAAGAGAAACCTGTAGCAAGACACCTGTGACAGTAACCACCTGGCAGTGCATTCAAAAGAATTTGACTTACTAAGAAAATTACTGTGCCTGTAAAACTGTTACATCAGGGGAGCAATGAAGGCATAGCTAATTTTCTCTCTTAACTAACATGAATCCAGAAACAGGCAGAAAAATATTTAGCAACAAGGAAAGATTAAGCAGGGAGACACAATGGATCCTTCCAAGGCTTTCAAGGACAAGAATCATTCATTAAAGGGGCCAGGCACAGCATGAACATGTTACTATAACAAATGACACACAAGTAGTTGTAGCTTTAGTAGGCTACAGACACATCAGTCAGAAGTTTCTAACTGCAGACCCACTTTCCCTTTCATTTCTTGACTCATGACATTGCCTCAAGCAGGAAGCAGCAATTCTTTAGCTGAACTTCTCTTGGCTGCTGAATCTGCCTATGGTCACAACTTGCTTCTCAGACACTGATCATCAGAGCCCTCCTAAGACTGTGGATCTAAACTCCAACAAATAAAGGACCAATTTTTTATAGTGAAACCAGTAAATAAATGGATAAAAATCACTCAAACCCATTTTACCCCATGCCAATGGGCATGGAGAAAAATGGCCAGAGGAAGGGAATAAAAATATCTCCTCTCCCCTACATCTTATGCACAGAAAGGTAAGAAAAATATTTTGAACTGAGGTTACAACATGGCACAAAAGAACGGCTGCAGGACATCCTCAGAAGGGGCTGCTATTATTATGTCCAGATGCTGCTTCAGCTCTTCAGAGAGTTATTCACAGCCTTCCATGTTATGCACCCTATATATACATATATATATCCTATCACCATAATGCTAGCCAGAACATTCACTAGGATTAGTGTCACCCTGATTAAAAGCAGATTTGAAGCCAAAGCAATCCAGGTATTTCTTAGTTACATTCAGAGAAGGAAGTAACAAAACATCTCTAGTGAACTGATCAAGGTACAGTGACAAATTAATGAAAATCAAAGCTTAAGCACCAATTGATTCCCCCTTTTCTCACCCTTACCTTCAAATGGATATAGCAATCTTTGAGCTCAGTCTGTCTGACCAGGGGTCCTTCCACAGGCCCAAACTGTGTACGCTTTGGGATACGCCTTTTGGAGAACACACCTCCCAAAAACCTGTCTATATAGAGCACCAGGGGAAGGCTGGCCCTCGCCCTGGTCAGCACAGGCCGGTTTGGAATGGGATGCAAAGGTCCATGTTTCGGACACACTGAGGGATGTGCATTATTACATTCTTCACACCCTGCAACACAAAGGCAGAGAAGACATGACTTTCAGGCAGACACTCACACACAAGGTCAGAGACAGCCTTATCTCTCTCTAAACATCTTTGGCTCAGCTGCGGGAACACTTATGCCAATAGTTTGTCTACAATTTAAAATATTAGACAGGACAGTGTCCAGCAAAATAAGAACAAAGCAGCTCATAGACTTAAGACAGAATTTTGTCTTTTCAGTAAAGTAGCCCAATTTGAGCTCACATTTCTGGGAATAAAGACTCACTTTTACTCATTTTTGCTAAAATCTGAATGTTTTTTTGCCTCTCTTTACTAAAGGGCTGATGGAGAGGGAAGAAAAAAGCAGGGGCAGGTATTAACTACATATTACTGCACATGCTTACACAAATCATTGGGATCAAAGGGTCGAGGTGGATCTGGATCCCATTCATCCATGTCAGTGTCTTCCCCATCTTCATCCTCATCTTCATCCTCATCATCTTCCTCTTTTGTTTCTATCCTTTCCATCTGATTCTGCAGAGGTGCTAAAGGATCAGAACCATCCACAGCCTCCATAGGAGGTAACACCTGGTTATGCACCGGTAATGATGCCTGAGGAGAGAATTCACAAACAATTCAAGCTGATTCGTGAAGAATACCACAAGGACAAGCAATGAAGGTCCTTGCTAACCTACCCTTCCTGCTGCCTCTGGTAATGGAGAGGAGGACAAGGGAAAGTGCTAAATGACTGCCAAGGGATGTTTTGCATGGCTTGCTGCTGATGATGGCCTCACTCAAAATACCTGTGTTACTCCCTGGCTCTATCCTGCCAACCACTCAATTCTCAGAAGAAACTGAACTCAGAGGAAGTTCTGGACCTTAGCAGAAAGTTTAAAACAAAGCCTAGGCTCTGTGGATATTACCTAGAGCCTAAAGCTGTATTTTAACTTCTTCTGTAAAAGTGAAAGAATCCAGCACTTGGGCACATGATCATCTCTTTACAATCCAGCAAAACCAGTCCCCAGAGTACAAAGGTAGAGGTCAATAAGGGGCAAGGCAACGTGGAGACTAGATAGAAACTATGGCACATGAAGGACAGTTGAGGGCATTGCATTCTTCCACTAATTTTCAAGTTCAGCTCTTTCCTTCCTTAAAAGGACTGCAACATTTGAAGCTTGGCACATATTCCATCACCCACACAGGTTTCTCAGGTAGAGAACAAGAAATATTACACCCAGCAGAGTTGCCTGAAAACACTGGCAAGGAAACCCAGTAGATGTTCCTCTAACAGTCAGCACTACACCTTCTGTTAACTCAGCTTTTCAGCACTGATAGAATTTTAAGGTGGCTGCTCACAGAACCATGTGTGAAACAGGTTTTTCTGTATATTAAATACATGATCTCCTAAACCCCCATACATTCTATGGTGAGACTAAGTAAGACAGTACAAATCTGTACTACAGCTTTCTCATATCTCCTCCCAGATCACCCAGCCACATTTCATCCCCAGAGATGATGGAGCAATGCAATCAGTGCATTCGTACATGGAAAAGGAAAGGGTGCCTGGCAACTTACTCTATCTGCTTGTGGCCCCTGCTCCAGAGCCACTGGCTGGGGGGGGTCAGCAACGCTGCCGAGCACGGACAGGTTGGTGTGATTCATGCTCTGAGCAGCAGCAGGCAAGAGCACTGTTACCTAAAATCACAGGCACTCATTTTAGCACTGCAGCATTTCCATCAGTCACTTAACACATGGGCAGGGCCCAGCATGCACAGCTCCCTTGAGCCCTGCACTTGCTCAAAAACTGTGGCATTCCCATGATTATTGGGGTTCAAATAAGGATGTTGGGCTTGGATAGAACCTGCAGCTCCTGGGACAAAGGGGAAGGCTTCAAATCGATATACTTTGCAAATTCTGAATTACTTATTACACATTTTTAATTTAAGGTCCTACCCAGCCTGGCTTCAAAGTGCACTAAAAACAGACGTTAGGAACTCTTTTAGCTCTTGGTAAAAACAGTGATTTGGGGATCTCTTTTCCTCTATGCCCAAATTTACTTTTGTTTTCAAGGGAAAAGGTAAAGAAGGAGTAGAAAACATTTCCTGTTTTTTTGACTTTTTTTTTCCTCAAGCAAACCCTGCCAATAGCTGAGGGGTTGGAACTAGGTAAGCTTTAAGGTCCCTTCCAATCCAAATCATTTGGTGATTCTATGATCCAGGATCCATTAGAAAACCAAGCTAGTGTATTGACCTCATGAGAAGACCAAGCTCTCAAACAAGAGGATCCCAATTATTTTTCTTTACATTTGGTCACAGTACACATTTTTGTTACTCATTTTTTTATACTGTAACAACCAAATTAACACATATTACCACACTGTTCTCATCCATTCAGAAATAAAACAAAGCACAACTAAGACCCTAGGAATCACTTTTCCTGCCTTTTGCTTCCTGCTTATCTATACAGCAATTCGCACCATTATTCCACGTGATTTTTCATCCTTCTCTACAGCTGAGATCATGTGGCTTCTAGTTTGTGCCTGACTGTTAAGCAGCTTTTATGCTAAAATCCAAGCTCTTGCCTCTCTGCAGAGTGCTTAATAAATATCAGATAAAACTGAGAACAGTGAATTGGGCCAGTAGTGAGGGAGCAGACAACAAAATACATAATGCAAGCACTCACTTGGTTTTAGAACTCCAAACTAATTGCATTGTTTAAAGAGATATTAAGAGTAATTTATGAAACTCCTGAAAAACAACAGCAAAAAACTTCAGGGAATGGTGTGGTGTTGAGGAGGAAACCACCATGGCAGTCTGGTATTGACAGTTCTGATGCCAAGTGGCAACAGAAGAAGCATCATTATTCCTCCACTGTGCCAGCAAGGAGAGGATCACACAGACTTGGATCTATTTGTATCCCCTGTTAGCATTGCCTACTACTAATCACACCAAACATATCCTTACTTGCACTTCCATGTCAGGCACTGCACGGATTATGGGCATTATTTTTATAAACCTCTCACTTGCTTTCTACAATAAAATTTCTTCTTAAAGACAAGAGAAGCTTTAATTATTGTTTTATCATTAGTTGTCAGTTCAGGATGTCCCACATGAAATGCTGATGTAAAAACAGCTACGAAGGCGGAAGTTGATATAATGAGGGATTAACCGTTCACCAAAAAATTAGGTTAGGACTGCTGTCAGACAGTGTTGGAATGGAGGACAGGCTGAAGACACACAGACAAGTGCTTCGGGGATAATAACAGCAGATCACCTCTGTTGTCACTGCCATCTGCACTTTGCACAAGTAATCTCTATTTTTAATTAATCATATATTTCTAAATGAACTTTAAGACAATTAAATAGGAATTTTTGTCTTCTTAATGCAGGGAAATTGACAGAGCAAAGAATGAGAAGAATGAGAAGACAGGTAACACCTTTATTGTGTCAGTCATTGCTTCCCCTCTGTGCCTCAACCATTTAAAAGGTCTTTTAGCAAGAAAATTTGTTTCCAGCACACTCTGCCTCAAGACTGTCAATAAACACACATTTTAATGATAACTTCAAGGATTGGGATCTAACACATCCATTCGCACCTGTCATTAAAGACCCACTAAGCACTAAAGATTTTAAGTCTGTGACTAGGAGAGAATTCCAACCAGAGAGATCTGAAAGCACCTGTCTACAGCTGATAACCCCAGATACCAGCAAGAGTTAACAACAAAACTTCCCCATCCATGATGGATGTAAAAAAGAATAAGGAAAAAATCATCATAACCTTATAAACACAGGCTGCAGTTTTATTCTCTTTCCAGCCCACCTCCCACTTGCAAGCCCAGCACACCTGATAAGGGAGCCAGTCACTGAACTTCCTTCAGGTTTTGCACTTAATTTCCTGTGATGTTTCTAGTAATTTAGAATTTAACCTAGAATTTAATCCTATTTTTCTATCCCTCAAGAGCCTTTTGTGGACTTAAAGTTTGGATCCAAACCTGCATGAGGACAACTGAAAACCCTGCCTTTCCAAAAGGGCACATTCAGATGACATCTGCTGCAGGGACACTGTTGAAAGATTTTTCATGCTATCTGGGGTAGTAAATTAGAATTCTTGTTGAATATGAGTGAAAGAGAAAAAAAAACCCAAAATAATTCTTTTATCATCACTCATGCTCAAGCTGGTCATTGGTCTTGATCAGGGTGACAGCACAAGACTAAGATTTCACTGGACAACTTCAGAGACAGCTCATTACCCTCCCACACCACATGAATGTCCCTTTACCTTCCCTAACTGTTCCCTCACAGTTTCAGGCCCAAAATGAATACTATTTCTTCCTTACCTGCTGGGTGGTAGCATCCTGTTGGACATAAGCCACTTGGGACGGATCTGTAAACAGAGTCTGGACAAAGTGAAAAAGGCTTGTCAAACCAGCCCTGGGGTTTTTACTTCCAGCTCACACAAAAATTACCCTGCCACCACAAAACAACCCACATCTGAGCCTTTGTCAGCTTCTAACCTGCCTACTACCACAGCAAATTACTTCAACTTACCCAAGTAAACCTACACATACAGAAATTAAAAATTAGGTAATGCTCCATAAAGAGTTTATATGGCAAATTTAACTGGCACTTTGCATCTGTACAATTAAAGTGTTTCATGGAGTTTATTTTCTTTTATTTACCAAAATCATTTTGTCAGTTGTTGATTTGACAAAATCTACAGGATGAAATTCAATAGCTCTATCTATGCCCTTAATGTGTAACACTTAAGGGCAGGATAGAAGGTAACTGTGAGCTTTTTCTTCCTGAAAATTCACAAGACTACTGCATGATTTCTTTTGAGGAGCTATCATGCACATCCTATATGGGACTTTGATATAGCCAGGATGCTGTTTAATTTCAGAGAAGCCATGCCGACTTCAATATTCTGCAAGAACAGCGCTGACAGAATCCCAGGAAAAGCAAGAGTAAGGACTGACTGAGGCTAGACTTACTTAGCCAAAACTTGAAATAACTGATCTTGTAGCAGCCCAGCTACAACAAAATAAAGCATGGTATAATACAAATCCCTTTAGCACTGTGATAGTTTCATCCTAGATGCAGAAGAGTGTCTGAATACTATACATCTTTTGACACAATGACAGCATTCAGAGTTTTGGAGTTAGTTTGCCATAATGTCCTGGGAGACACCTTCTCAGGACATCCCTCCACTTAGAAGCTGGTTTTCTGAGACAGCTGAGAGCTGCACAAGACAAACTGTGGCACATCAGGCCCTGCCAGCATGACAGGGGTGTCAGGTACATGCACTTTGCAGCACAGTTAAGATGCCTTGTCAGCAAAGATATTATAGAACACTCTCAACAAAGCCAGCCTGTTCCTTTTTAATCTGTCCACACAGAGGCAGAGATGCACAGCATATGGACCTCATATAAACATGTGCTGCAAGGGAATAAAGGCTATTTGATATGATTATGCTGAAGAAAAAGAATATAGAAGGTCTATAAAATCAGCAGCTCTGCAGAAACGACAAAATTATGCTGAATAAACAGAGATGCTCTGCAAAAAGACACAACTGTTATTGTAATTATCAATTATGACAATTGTACTACACAAAACAAGGACTCTTCCAGAAGGAACATAGATGGCTTTTTATTGGGTACAAGAGGAAGAATTTCTGGTGAGATTATCCTTTTTCTGGAAAAGACCTTTGAGTAAATTATAATCTCATCCACCTTCAGTGAAGTAACCAGCATTTCATAATTCACAACTTCACCATCCTTTGATAAGCAGATTTGCACATCAGACAAATGAACAGCATGAAGTCCCTGCTCAGCAGTGGGCAGAAAAAACTGCTGGGAGCGACTGCCTGCTATTTTCCAGTCATACCACTTGGCTGGTAACTGGCTTTCATCCCAAACAAGACTGTTGTGTTCTCTAGGTGCCAAAACCAGGGTGGGCTCAGAACCACACATGCCTGCGTAGCTTCCACGGGGTGGATGTAAACGAGGGTGTGCTCCGAGGTGTCCACAGAAGTGTAGGAGGTGCCGTCAGCCGTGTAAACCACCTGCTGTGCGGGGCCGCGCTCCTGCTCGTCACTGTACATGATTTGGGCCACTGCCCCCCCCTCGGGGACAAAGTGCACCTGGGGAACAAACAGATCCTGAACTCGCACCAACACAGGCCAGTGGGACACAACACCAGAGTCACCGGGTGCCTTGGAAACAGAGAGAACTTGTGTCCCAGCAAATCTGAATGCAGTGAAAAACACACATTTCACATCTCACTCAATTATTCTACCAATAGAATTCTGGAAACAACTCCTATCAGTCTCTGGTTTTACTCTGTATTACAACTCAAGACATAACTGCTACAAAGGGCACTCACACATACTTAGTTCTTGCATGATACTTCAAAAATTTGTAAGGGAACAAGTTCACATTTGAACTGATGTATCTATTAAATTGTTTCCCTTTATGCTCATATGCCTTTCAGGATTTATGATAATGACTTCATTCAGCTACTGTCTGATGAAAGGCTAACAGAACTTATTAACTCTCAAACTCCTCAAGTTATAGTATATACTGCAGTCCTCAGAGGCAGCAGTGAGGCATATTAGTTAGACTGCCTGCTTCTCCACAGCATGTATGTGCAGCACCAGTAGAAAATGCAACTGTTTAAACAGACAAACCTATACCTAAAAACATTAAGCACAGATTCCAAGGACTACTGGAACAATTTATATCAAGGGCAGCACTTTAAACAAGTCCATTTTACCAGAACATTATGATCATAACTGATGATCAGTGGCCTATAGTAAATGAGCCAGAATACTGAATTCCAGTGAAAACAGGAACATGTTTAGCTTTTGCCATTCTTTACATGCTGAAAAGTATTTTCAGTGTATGGCAAAAACAGAACAGTGAGCATGAAACCTAGTTTGAGTACAAATATTCATAGTAATATAAAATTCTTTCAGATAAAATGAAATTACAAATTTTGTTTATTTTGCTTCACTTTTTAGCTTATGCTTCAGAAGACACTTGGTACTCCCCCGTGGATGCTCAGTGCTTATTCTGTACAATAAATCCTCTCACAAACACTACAATTTCGTATTTGGAGAGCACTCTGCAAATACTCATTAAGCCTTAAATCTGCCATGTGCAAACAGCAGCATGGTTATCCCATTGTAGAGAGAAGGGAACACAGGCCATTGAAAACTGCCTTTCTTTGCAAATTTAAAAGCTGGAAATTACTAAGAGAGGCAGAGTTTCTCAGTTTGTGGGTCAAATACCATGCAACTCCCTTTTCCTACCATACTTAAAAGAGTAAATCAATTTACAGAATTCTAGAAATTCCCAGCTGTGTTGTCACAGAGGCAGAGGGACAAGCTGCACACAACAGAACCTGACTACATTAGTCACTTACAATTAACATTTCTCCCTTCCTCTCTACCCAGATGTCTGGCTAGAAAAAATTACTCATATTACTTTCCCCAAGGTCCACCCAGATTTCCAACTGATTCGAATGATGGCATCAAAAGCCACAGAGCACAGATTTTGTTCATGTTCATTACTCTGAATACCCTTTACTCTCCTACATGGTTATAAATATATTTGGACACTGAAACTTCTACAGCCACTGCCCGGTATTGTTCAGCTCATTGTCTTCACTGCTGCAGTTTGCACAGCTCAGTTTCTGAAGCTTTAACCCCAAACCACCATAGAAATGTTTGTTTTTCTGCACAAATGAAAGCTGAACTTCTAGACTCTAAATCACCACCACCTCCCCACCAATTCCAATCTGGCCAAAGCAGAGGCAGAGCTCTGGCTAGTCACCTGAGCAGTGTTCTGTTCCTGTGCTGCAGACTCAGTCCACACCTGAGGACTTTCCTCTTTCAAGTCCATCTCCTCCCTGCCTGGGTGTTCCATAAGGAGAAAAAGATCTATTGGAGGAATGTCTGGCTGAAGGGATTCATCTGTTCATTGTGTTTCTGCTTCCATAAGACAAGGTGATCTTCAGCAACATGGCTGTAAAAAAAACAGAGAACCGAGACATGAAAACCAGCATGACACATGGCATGGAGCTATGAGGGATTTATTATTACCAGCTACCACACTTCAGTAAGACAATAAAGCAGGTTTCGCTTTACAAACAAACTTCCTAAGACCCAAACACCTTAAGTTATGGGAATAAGGGAACAGAAATCTTATCTCACTGAGCATGGTCAAGTCCTGCTGTTCATCGCTTTCCATGTCCCATTAAGGAGGAAACAAATCAACCATTGCACCAATTGCACTGAAAGATTACATTCTTCCTGCATGTCTTTCCTTGGCCACAGGCCACCCACACCACCTTCTCCTCATTCTCCTTCTAGCACCTACAGGTCTAGAAATCAATAAATAATGCAAAAAATGGACCTGAGGCTTCCAACAAGAAAACACTATGTTCAGAGATGCATAACCAGTTCCTCAGTTGGCATGAATAAGGTTTTGTTTGAGCACCAACTGGTTTTCCAAATCTGTCTGTACAGACAAATTTGACTTTGGACAAAACCCAGCCCCAGGTTAGTACAGTGTTACAATAGCCAACTACTAAAAAGGAAAAATGAAACTTAAACTCTCAGAGATCCTGACAAACTGCTTCAAAGCTTGATTTTATTCACCTCTTGCAATTTTACTAGGGCCTCTCAATCTGCCATCACAATCCCAGAAGGGTAATTTACAGCTCTGGTGACTGGTTTAGTTAGTGGTTCAGCACCTTCCCAATCCTTTGTCTCTAATGTAATATTAAATCACAGGCCAGGAATTAGCATGAGGCTGAGCCCATTTCATTTCTCAGCTACTCCAATTAACTTTATTTTATATTCAGTGCCTCGCTGAGCTGATCCAATGCCAGTACCCATCTGTGCACCAGGAAAGAAGCAGAAGGCTCCTTGCTGATGCTTTCATTCATTTGCATTTTAAATGCAAATTATTTTAAGTCATAATTTATCCCTATGAATGCTAGCATTCGGCTTGTCATTGACAAACTGAAAAATACATAAAGGGAGGTAAAAAAAGCAGCAGGCACTTTCTGTCTCCTCCTAATTTTGCCAGCAAGGACTAAGCTGTGCAGACCTGAACACTGATAGTTCCACAGGGCCTGGACAGCATGGATAAGTCATCAGGGCAGGGAAGTCTCAGGCTAACATCACTAAGCTACGTGGTGGAGCAAAAAAAACCATATTACTTACATACAGACAAAAAGAACAGTGGGAAAGATATTTCTGGGCATCACTAGACACCAAGTCACGCTGCTACTGGTGACTGGAGTTAACATTTGCTGTCTCACGCTGAGCAACCCAGCATATGTGGGCCCCCACAAAAGCAGACACTGAGGAACTGTTCTGACTTTCTCTTATATCCAAACATCTCCGGTTATGGGAATACAGGGACAAAAATCTCATCTCCCTTAACATTGCTTGATACAAAACATCCCCAAAAAGCACTTAGGAGAAAAATTAAAATGAAATCCAGGTACCAGCATTCAATTCCTGAGTTTAGTATGAACAAATTAACTGCAGCAAACACTTAGAGATAAACACCTTGTTTATCACAGCCTTGTTCTCCAAGTGTGGAAAGGGCAATTTACAGATATATATTATTTATTTATATATCCAAGTGTGCACATGCTCTGATCTATAAATAAATACCATCCATCCCTACACAGGATCTTTCCCCTAGCTACTTGTTATTTTATTAAGGATTAAATGAGGGATTTTCTCATATCTAATCCTACCTCATTCACTGGCCTCCTTCACTCATTTTATTAGGTACATGTTCTTTATTCACAATATATAAATACATACACGTCAGGTATATGATCACCTCTACCTACGCGAAATGTGACAGCATTAGTGTCAGAAACACACTGTGAACAACTTCTTTGAAAAATTTAACACCTATCCTGTTCATACCCTCTTGATATTCTTCAGCTGGTTTATCAGGTCTTTTCCTAGACTGCCAGTATTAACCAACAGCCAATTCAGGTAATTGCACTAACAATAGCTAGTAGTTTAATCAATTATCTAACTGCTTAGTAAACGAAAAATAAAAACAAACATTAGAGGTTTCAATTTGAAGTGGTCTGATTTTTAAACAAAATATAATTACCCTGTAAAAAAGAATGCAATTACATTAAGTAGTAATTGAATTAAGGGAAAGGCACAGTTCTGGCTAATTCCAGAGGGTGCAACAAGTAGCAAAATTTTTGGCTGACCTTCCCCACCAGCAGACATTGAAGGTCTGAAGGAAGATGCTGACTCACTCTTGCAGAGTCGTTTTGGCATAGATAACTTAAAACTTCAGTACAAAGGAGACTGAAGGGTTCAGGCAGGGTCTTTAAAAGACAAAACTGGGTATTAAGATTCATCTCTGAAAAAAAGAAGTACTAAAAAGTTGGAAAGGAAATTAGAAGATAGTAATATCATGGTTCTGAAAGTTAGCACTAACTTAAAATCTTGGGGGGGGGGGAAGAAAGGCTGAGCCAAATTCAGTGGCCCAGTGCTGCCAATTCTATAAACAGTCCACTTATTGCTGTTCTTGACAGAAATGAAAATAATAAGCAGCCCAGCCAATTGTGAAGCAATAAGGGACAATAGTAGGAACTGCAGGATTTGCTGATGCTTTCAACTTCTGTATTTCCAAATTCATCCAAATTCTGCCTCTGGTATGCATTCCCTCAGTACGTCTGTAATCATGAAAAGCACATTTTTCTGGAAAAATGGATGTGCTGAGAGTGAAGACAATGCAGGAGGAGACATGCTGTGTCCCAGAGAGGTCTTAGGGTGGGCAATAAAGAAGGTGAGAGGCAGGAGCAAGTGTTGAAATTAATCTGTGATACAAGTCCTGCAGTCAAGGCCAGGAGCTGGAAAAATCTTATCCAAAGTCACTGACAACAGTACTGCCACAAAACACCAACACCTGAGCAAGTTTTCTGACACTGATGACAAGAAGACCAAACTAACTTTGCTCACTGGTCCTCCATAGGATGCTCATCCTCATTAATCCTACACAATCTTATTTCCTTCCCTAGATCCCGCTCTCAATACCCATTACAGCCCTGACACTGACAGCCACAGTGTCTCAAAATTTTAACCATTTCCTTGTGGTCTTCTCTCAGCTTTGGCATTTTTTTTAGCAGAAATAAATGTGAAACTTTGGACATAAGCATTTCCAAATCACTGGCACGCAGGGAGGGATCTCTGCTTGCTTTCCACACTGTTTGCACATGGATTATCCTTTGCAATTGCTGATTTTTCTCACCGTATTGACCACATCAGACATTTTCAGACAAGCTAAATCAACACCAAGACATGCACCTCAATTCTGTTATGTCCAAGGAATTACCATCAAAATCTGTGTAACAGAAATTGAAATTCAATTGCAGAACTCCTAAAAGAAAAAAAGATAATTAAAGATAAAAGGCATTGTGATAGGATAAATTCAGCTTTTTTTCAGTATGAAGGAAGTAGGCTACATTTTCTGATAATAATCCATGTAGAGGTTTAGTAAAATAGTAATCCAAACAGCTGGCTTAAACTCATTTTAAATTTACATGTTATGTATGTCAGAACCATATTCTCTCCACTACAAAATATAAGAGGCCTGGCTCAAATATTATTCAATGTACTGTTTTGGGATTTTTTTTTTTTGTATGCTCATAGCAAGTACTTCAGTAACTTGAAGATGATGAAATTTTACTTTTCTGTAAGTTGAAAGATTAGTCAATTATGACATACCACCCAATAGTCGCCCAAAATTCTGCCAGCATCCCAATGCTTTCATGCAACTCAATGAGCATTACAAACATGAGTAAGAAGCAATGCCAGTGGGAAATGTTAAAGCATTTACAGTAACTGTAGATGCAACATTTTCCTCCCCAAATAACAGGCATGCCTCACCCTGCCAGTGCTGAGTGATGACACAAGTTGAAACAACAACAGGCATAACTGGAGAGTACAAATATAGTCCAGTACCACTCCAGTACGGCAGTGATGAGGTAGTGACAGTCCTGTGTGTCGCTATATATTGTGCAAATTGCAACACAACATGATCCAAGAACCAGCACAGCTCCTGTGACTTTGAAATATTCCCTCTAGTGGAACATTAGCACATTCTGAGCTGTGCAAGTAAAGTAACTATCCCTTCAGGACAACACAGGTTTGTCTTAGAACACCATTCACATTTACCTTCCTTTTCTCAAAACCTTCTGGGACCTGCTGCTGTCAGAGAGCTACAGCTCTCTTTTGTGCTTGCATTTTACATCCAATTTTACATCCAGTTCAGAAAATGTCATTAATGACAAAACTCTTCTGCTGCTCCTGATGCCTGAAAAGCACCTCAGTGTCACAGTCTGAGAGTTTTTTTTTTTTTTTTTTAAATCTTGCTTAAAACCTCCTTTTGACCTCTGCAACACTCTCCAACTCCTCCCTCTTGTTCCTGTGGGATGATGTTTTCTCTGGAGCTGTGTTATTAAATCAGCAGCTTCCCCATGCACTGCATTCAGTTCCAGAGGATGGGAAAGCACTGCTCAGAGGGGCAAAGCGCCTCATTGTCTATCCAAAAGCAATGTCCTTGTTAGTTTTGCTGCCTCAGCATTAGACACCCTAAGCCACCACAGCTCCACGTGTGGCCTCTCACAGGTGCATCCATGATTCCCCCATAAACACTGAGGAGTGAACAGTGCTGTAAGAGAAAACCACTAACAGTAAAGTCACTGCTGGTTTGTGTTTGGTGTCTAAGTGTTTTAAACACAAGTTAAACCCAGTGAACTCACCTAGGGCTTCAAAGATAAGATCTGAAAGTCAGAAAAAAGCACTACAAAAACAATTAAAATCAATAATAACCATATTTTCTTGGCAAACCTGCCATTAAAGAGTGCCAATTTCTTTCAACGCTGTTACTACAGAAGAAGATACAGAGACAAAAATCTCTCAGGACTTCATCTTGCAGCAACCTCTGCGAGGCTCACTAAGGGCATTCTGCTGAAAAATTCAAGCCAGTGGCTGCCAAACACTCATTTTGTCCCTCCTTCAGGATGAGAAAGGGAGAATATCAAAGCTGACCAAGGGGAATAGACCATCTCCCTGCTCAGCAAGCAATAAAGCCACTCAGGATTTCAAATGAGAACCCACTTTACAATTATGGTGCATAAACCAACTAATGTGATTTATTCCCCAGCATAAAAGAGCCTTGCAATAGCCTGAGGTTCCCTGCAGCAATAACAGCAGGGACTATTGGCTTAATTCTCCTGCAACTGAGCTCACTGACAACTGTGTCACCCTAGCCATGCGCAAAGGCAACAGGATTGGTACGAACGGGGTTTTACAACTCTGAGTCTTCCTCCGGCTTTTAACATGAAAATAATTTATTATGCTCAAAAGGAACACTTGCCTGCAAGAAGCTTTATCCCACACTTAATTATCCCAGTTTGCCTAGAAGGCAGAGCCAGTGCATTTCCTGAGATCCTTTAGCAGGAACATGCTTTCACTGCAGCAAGAAGGTTTCTAACCTCCTTGAGGCTGAGGCAGGACTGTCATCACCTCCTCTGCATTCTCATCCATCAGAGGCACATACAGTTTCAAGGAACTCTGGCCCTGGTGCATTTTGTGTGAATGTTATCAATCAGGTCATGTAAAACCACAATATTTGTGTTTTACTGGTGAGTTAAACATGGAAAACATACTAGGGCTGGGACAGCAAGAATTATTTATTTCCTCAAAGGGATTAAATTTATTTTGTTGTCTAATAAATAGAAGAGTGCAGCCAAACACCAACGCACTCTTTACTGCCATTGTGCATAATGAACCTTCTATATCCATATCCTTATAGCACATCCATCATCAAAGCAACAATGAGCTGGAAAAGATCTCTTAGACCAAGGCCAGTTCTCTGCTGCTGTACCCATCACATGTTACAGTCCTTTTCTTAAAGGGACAGTGCCCAGGCACTGAAGGTGACAGCACAACACTGATGTAACTATTTGCTCACAGCGTATCAGGTAAGTAGCTGAAAATCCATTCCTACCATAAAATACAGGACACAATCCAGCCTGAGCACAACATCCTCCTGGGGACTACCTAGGCTCTGTTTAGACACCTACTCAGAGATGCTCCAAGGACATCTCTCTTGAGTCCTAATTCTGGTATAATAAAGTGTTTCTGTCCTCTTTCTCACTGGGCAAAGAACCAACCTCATTACTTTTCACATATGCAAAACTCTTGTTTAGTCACCTCTCTTCCCATTTGCTCAACATCTACATATCCACTCCAGCAACTGACTTTTTCCTCCCACCCTCAGCTTCCTGAAACTGTGGCCACATTCCTCATGTTATTGTCTTCTCAGTGTTTCATCCTCTCAGCTCCCTGTCATATCATGGGCTGCTGAATCACATACTGCAGTTCTTGGGCTACAGCTGCTCAAGGCAGTGACCCTGCTTTCCTAAAGGATTTGGTTTATCAATCACAGAGAGTAAAGTCTGATAATGCAAGGAAACAGGGAATACATGCATTTAAAGTATAGCATGACAGAAGAAGGAAAATAAATGTCTGTATCAGTGTCTTCTACAATTCTGCCCACACAACCTTCAAGATGGCTCTGTTACAGGTTACTAAAAGAAAATAAACCATTCCTCTCCAGCTTCTTCCTGCCAATTTTTTGTCTCCCATCCTTTCTCCTCCGCCAGTAAACTCTTCCCTAAAGAACTGTCAGTTGGAGGGGATTCTTCTCTTTCCTACAAGTGGGTGATGCTGCTTCCTCTCTCCCTCTCCCACCTCCCTGCACCTCTCCTCTGAATTTAAATCACCTGTCATAAAATTTGAAAAAATAAAACTACCTTGTTTCTGCACATAAAGCACATACCTGAGGTGGCTCCTTCAGAATAACTGCTGCTCTGCACTACCCCAGAGAACAAATGGACTATCTGCACCTTCAAACAGGCCGGGACTGACCTGTAGAGCCATTTTGGGGCTATGATAGAACAACTGTATGTTTTACTAGTAGGAAATAAAACTGACAAATAGACCCAATCTCATGTTCAAGTCCAAACAAAATTCACCATACAAAACCAGCCCCCTTAATTAGATACATATAGAAGTCCATTCGAATTCAGTGTACACAGCTGCCAGCAGCTGCAGGTGGTCAGGAACACACTGGAAGTGGCTGCTCACTGCAGAGCAATTTACCTCTGGAGAGCTCATTCAGGGATTTTCTGTAAAGGGTAGGACTAAGGGTGCCAGAGGAGAGTAGACAATATTACAGATCCGTTTCTCTCTAAAATCTCTCTCTGAATTATTCTATCAGATAATAATAATAATTACATTGATATCTCATCCTATAAACAAACTAATAAAGCTTGTCTTTTCACACAAGAGAAGCATCCATGTAGCAACGTGGCAAAAAAATCACAATTTCAGAGAGAAATTTTCCACTTAAGGGCAGACTAGAGCAATACATGCTCCTGTATTACTTTTCCTAGAAATGAAGGCATTAGAAGGCTAAAGATTGCCAATTATTTTATTGTGTCCACAAAAGACGCAAAGAATCCTCTTGTAAAATCAGTTGGTGATTCATTAGCATCTCATCTTCTAACTAAACCACAAGAAAAAAAACCAAACTGAATTATTAAAAATCTGACAGAAGAAAGTGAGAGTTTGTATAGTCTCTACTCCCGTTGAAATTCACAGAGAAACATTGATAGGCATTTTACACACCCTGCTTTGCACTTGCTCGTTCTTTAAAGGCCTGTAAGAACCATAAATACGTAAATATATTGTAATACACTAGACAGGTTAGATGCCGAGGTACCAATTAGCGCATCACTAACACTGACCCTTCATTTCACTGTCAGGACTACAACTACCATCAGTAGCCTAAATCAAGTTTAAATTCTAATTTAGGGACCTTGTAAGAGCCCTCCTGAGGTCCTGCAATGTAGAGCTGAGAGGTAAAAGGTGACCATACATAGCTCTTGTACAGGGAAATAACCCTAAAAAGGTGAATTATCCCTTTAGAATGAGTAATTCTGGAAGGCAAATCATTAGGACCCCATTCTTCCATTCAACAAACTCACATTAACTCACTTTTAATGGAACTGGGGCACAGGAGAGGAAACAGGACAATTCAATACCCAGAGAGCAAGAGAGCCACAAGATCAAGCATCCACTTGCTACAACCATACCCAACACCACAGGAACAGGCTTTTTGGGACCAAGACCACTGTCAGGAGAGCAGTGAACCCCACAGCTTCCACCTGCAGCAACTGCTGCTACTCACATGAGGACCACCTCAGGGCAGTGGGGTATGGCCTAACTTCCCTCCACACCAAGCCTCAGGGCCACCCAACCAGGAGCCTTGCCCTACTGGGGCCACACTGATGCCCAATGGGCCCCCTGCAGCAAGAATGAAGGACGGACCCCAAGAACAGAACCTGCCCCTACCCTTAACAGGGCAGACTGAGGGACCGGGACCCCCACCCACCCACCACCCCCGATACAGTCTCCACGGCCATCAACGGCCAATCCGAAGATGGGCTGAGACACCCCCTCCCCTAATTAGGCCAATAGGAGGCAGGGGCGCGAGGCACACGGCCAATCAGCAGGCGTGAGTGCCCCCCCCCCACACCGCCCGCTTCCCGCCGCCGCGCTCCAGCGCGAGCCTACGC
>VXBU01000703.1:7143-23638 GCA_013400315.1 Bombycilla garrulus | reverse complement strand
CCCAAAAATAAATTTAAAAAAAAAAGAACAAAAACCAAATTTCTACCACAAAATACAAAAATAGATTGATCAAGATACTGTGTTTTAGTATTCTTTTCTTCACTGAAATATTCAGTATTATAACCTACTTCCTACTTGATTATTTATTTGGATTGCTTGTGAAGTTTCAAAAATTGAGTTTCTTTGATAGTCTTCTTCTTTATTTACTGATATCTTACTTGGGAGATGGAAGTCCTTAATAAAAAACAGGTCATTATACCATACTAGCAAAATAATGTATCCTAGTTTAAGTCACAAAAATGTTAATGCTAAATAGCACTTGACAGTGTTTTAATGATCAGAGTTAATTGGTAGCCACATTTGAAAATTAAAGAGAATGGAAAAGCAGTTGACTTGCTGAATTATGTTAGATCAGTTCATAAAATCAGTCGATATTCCAGTAAGGAATGGGCAGCTTATAAGGGGTTAATATATTCTTAGTACTTTGAAGTCTAAATTACTTCTAGAAAGTAATATCCATATGGTACCTTGAAGGAAGGCCTAAGCTGTAAACTTTAACTGCAGCCTGAGTTGGCAATCATTTCATAGAGACAAGACACTGCACGAGAAATTGCTCTATAAATAAGATCTCTTACAGAAGAATTAAAATGAAATTCATATTATTGGTCTTCACTAGGAGCCATAAAAAACATAGGACAGCCGGGAAGTGGCACTTGTTTCAAATCACTGTTAGAAGCACCTGAAGGACACCCCTAAAGTCAGCTTGATCAATGATGATGAATGCATTGGTCAAGCTTTCTGTGCAACTGTAATGCATTTGGAAGCCTTGAGGAAACTCATCTGGCAAAAAGAAATAGGACAGATATGAGATATTCCTACTGCAGAGATTTTCCTATGACCATTAATCCAGATATGTGCCCTACCTTACTAAGCAAAGTATCTCTAAACTCTTCCCTCTATCGCTCCAAATATTTTGGGATCTCCCCTGTTCTCATCTCCCTGATACAAGGTCTCTGAAGTGTGACTTGTTTTTTGGGGTTTGAAGGGAGATATGTGGTCATACTGTCTGAATAAGACTTATGATCCCCACTGTCAAATCATGCATTTTGCTAGCAGTGACAAGAAGGAAACTCTTGTATGATGTTTGCATTGGATCTCTGCTGTGCCTGGATGCTGGTATTCTGTAAGCATTTACACAAGGCTGTCAGTACTGGAAAAATGTCACATGAACGTTTAAAGGTTTCACCTGTAAATCTGATGGGGATGATGGCTGTAGGTAGGTGGAGGTGGGGGGGAAAGTGAAAAGTGTGTGTCAGCTATTTGAACGAAGGCTTCTTTATATCATAGGAGAGGCAGGCAAAGAAGAAATAAAATTGCTGGAACCAGTGTCAGAAGCCAAAATATCCAAACCAGAAAGCAAGAAATGATATATCATTACCTCAACTGAATTGGATTACTGGAGCCCTTCAATGAAAGTCATGATTTGTTCTCCTTTTTAATTTAGTTTTTTCTTCAGACACTACAAACCATGAGCAAAATATTCTGAACTATTGCTCATATGGCACTTTATGAAGGGGATTGATGAATATTCTGGAGGTAGCAGTGACATTGATGGCAATGCATAGCAAAAGAAACCTGAAAATGTTTGAAATTTGTTGAAAATAAAGCTTATTTCTAGTTGCTGCTGTTTTGAAAATTATTTTCAGACAGCTTCATGCCTTTGAAAAGTGACAGATTAATGTCATCAGGACTATCATTCTGCTATAATTGCACACAACAGAAAAGTGCCTGTCAGCTGCCACAGCTGTGAACTTTAACCATATTTCTTAAGGGTGATAAGATAGCATCCAAGTTGCTTAACTACTTTGATACCTGAAGGGTATGTTAGAAGGTGTATTGAGAGTAAAATACCTGATAAAATAGACAACAACAATTTTATTAAAAGCAATGTCTGTCTATTTTTCTGTTTGTTGATTATCAGAGAACACAACAGCTAGTCACAATAACTCAATTTAAATATGTGTTCAAAAATGGTTCACTAAGATGTTAAATTAAAAATTGTTTTGATTTGGTGTTCTTCAATAAGTAAAGGTGTACTGTAAGACATTTGTGGGTTTAAACCTGTACACATTATGTTCATTGACCATATATCTTTCTGTTTTGTTTTTTTTTTCTTTTCCTTTCAAGTGTTTCATTTGAATTCATAGATTCATTGAATTTTTTTGGTAGGGAAGGGCCTTGAAGTTTATATTGTTCCAATTCTTCTCCCATGGGCAATTCAGGCTCTAGAAGAGCTCTAAAATCCTGCACATAAACTTTTGCTCACAAAGAATCGAAAACATGGATTTTAGCATCCTATGTCTTCCCTGAACTGCAGGTCCTGTTTCTGAATTTAGCAGATAAAGTAAAAAGCAATGAGAAGTCAACTAAATGTTAGCATCTTACTCAATTATAAATTGTCTTGGATAAAATTTAAACATACCCTATAAAGTTTTGTTAAATTAGGACCTAAAAATATTTTGTCTTACTATTAAGCCTGTTAATAAAACCCATCAATTAGTGTTAATTTTGGCAATGTAGTCTGTGAAAACTGCTGCATAATTCACACTCCTGAAGAATGCCAGACAGAGCAGACAGCAATAATTTTCAGTTTCTTTTGGCCTGTAGCTTGATTCTGCACTCTCACACAGACTGCTGCAAGTTGCTTACAGTTATGTATTAAACAGCCTTGAATCAATAGGCTGGATTTGAACTGATAGCTATGCTGTATATTTCTCCATTAGCTGAGACTGATTTTAACAGATATATGTACAAGAAAAGAAAGCTAAAAACATTGGAATGCTGCAATTTTATGCCCCATTGAAACACAAAAAAATAATTACTGTTTACTTAAGGTTTTATAATGTTGGAATCAAATGTCTTTCTGCAACTATATTTCCCTCACTTATGACACAGTAGGACAAGATATTATCTAAAACTCAAACAAATAACTTAATGATTCAGGGCAAATTTGGTAATTTATAATGCAAGAGTCAAGCTCATTCATGTTCTGAACATTCTTGCAAGAGCATTTAATTTCTTGAGAAGAAAACTTTGACATGAATGACAGAGTAGTTAGGATCAAGTATAGATCTCATCACCATGCTTCATTACTTTAAGGCTGGTAAGTACTATATGAGGTTTCCAAAGTTGGTTTATTTTGCACATTAGTCACAACCATGCTCCTTTCAATATGACAATTAAATAGTCCATTAGTCATTTTATAGGGTATTTATTCACCAGCCAAGAGGAAATTGTTATTCTGCTCTGAGATGAGCTCGGTAATTCCTGACAGATAAAATAAGAAACCTTTTTCGCAAATGTGCGCATATCCAGATGCCCTCCTTCAATTAATTCCAGCAGCACGGTTTATTACCCTGTCCTTATAGAGTGCTTAAGTACCTCACAGTAAAGTTCCTTTCAGCTCAGTAGCAAATTAGTTGCTGGATCACAGAACTTGCCTCTCAGGAAAGGCAGTACAATGTCTAAGATCAATTAAGTTCAGTTTTTGCATAGCTTACAGATTAACTTTTTAGATCACCTAAAACGACAACAATTCACAAAAACAATTCTGATATCTTTAAAGTATTGTTTGAAAGTTGCCTGGCATCCTTGAAGAGATGTAAAATATTCAAAGTCCTTAAATTTTTGTCTGCTTTGGCCAAGGCAAACCCAGTTGTCTATTTGCAAGGTCATAGCTAGCAGATCACAACAAATGTTAGAGCATTTCTCTAACAAGGACAGACTGCAGGAACTGAGCCTGTGTAATCTGGAGAAGAATGAGAGGGAATCTCGTGAATGAATATAAATACCTCAAAAGCCTTTGTCAAGAGTATGGTATCAGACTCTTTTCAGTGGTGCCCAGTGACAGGATGAGGAACAACAGCCATAAAATAAAACACAATAAATTCCACCCTACATGAGGAAGAGCTTGTTTATATTGAGGGTGGCAGAGCACTGGAACAATGGAAAGGGACGTCATGGAGTCTCCCTTTCTGGAGATACACAAAACCTGGACGCAGCCCTGTGTAATCGGCTGAAGGTGACCCTGGCTTGGCATGGGTGTTGGACTAGGTTATCCCCAGAGCTCCCTTCCAATTTTAACTGACCTATGATTCTGTGATTTTGTATGAAGTATCTATTCATACAGGTAGACTGTAAATCTGAAGATGATCATGTTTCAACCTGACAGAACACAATAACAAGTGCAGTGCCTCCTATAGCTACTTCTTTTGCATGGAAAACCTATACCTTACTCCATGACATTAGTGTAACACCAAATATACATGTTAAGTAACATGTTTCAGTTGTGACTAATGGGTCAGTGCTGATCTGAGACGAAGGGAACAAGCTAAAATAAAGGGGCTGCTGTGGAAAAATGAACACAAAAACTTTACAGATAAAAAATGTTCCAGTAACCCAAATCTTACATGGTGCAATAAGAACAGATAAAATAATTCCTTATGATGGGCTGATCTTGGCTGGCTGACAGATGCCTCCCCAGCCATTCTCTTGCTCCCACTCCTCAATAAGACAGAGGGAGTAAAGAATATGGAAATGCTGATGGGTCGTGATAAAGACAAGGGCACTTATTGAGCACTGTCATGGACAAAACAGACTTAACTCAGGAAAAATTAATTTGACATATTACCAACTAAAATAGAGTAGGATGATGAGAAAAGAATGGCTAAAGCTAAAGCACCTTCCTCTGCATAAGCTTTTTCTTCACAGGTTCAACTTCACTGTTCCATCCCTGATTCCTCTACTTCTTTTCTTGAAAGAACTAGAGCAGAGGGATGGAGAAGGGAGGTTTCAGGCCAGTCCATAGCAGCTTCTCTCTGCCATTCATTCCTCTTAACGCTTTTTGGAAAAATCCAAGGAGATGGGAGGGTTATTGGCTGTAGCTAATATGATGTGTTCATGTATGCAATGGAGATGCTTAAAAAGCGGGGGAAGGCTATTTTACTTGGAGGTGAGTTGTTCATGCTTTGTTTACCTAAGACACTTATTTACGTTTCTCAGTTCAGAGAAATACTGGAAGAAATATACTTTTCAGCAATGGAAGCACTTTTGTTCAGGGCTCAAAGGCTGATCAAGCATTGGAGCAGGCTTCCCCTAGATGTTGTTGAGTCACCATCTCTGAAGGTAATTAAAAGATGTAAATGTGGCACTTGAGGACATGGTTTAGTGTCAGACTTGGCAGTACTGGATTAATGGTTGAACTTAATTACCTTAACGGCCTTTTCCAACATAAATATTTATGTGATTGTATGATTAAGAAAGCAGAACAATGTATTTCATGTTAGGCAGGATTCAAAGATGTTGCTGGTTATTTTAAACAGGTTATGCCCTTGACAGTATTTAATTGGTACAATTTTCAAAATTAAATTTAGGATTTGTTTGATAGCAGGATCCAACCTCTGTTTTTCCCAGTTGAGAATACAGATATCATATATTCATGTTTGTGATGTCTGTAGATTCTCATTAAGCCCATTCTTACTTCCAGGTCTGAACCCGACACAGAAACATTTTCTTATGCTACTTAGCTGTGGACCAGGCACACACCTTATGAGAGAAGGTACCCTAAACTGATTTTGATATGTTGGCTGGCTAAATTTCTGCCTAGTCACCAGGGGACTGGTTCAAAAAGCTACAAAGTCAGATACCACTCCTGGAACTGATGGCAGCCAGTACCTTTATTCATAATCCATGAAAACTGCTATGCTACAGAAGAAATTCAAGGGGACCCTGTAATCCTTTCCACTTGAAGAGTGCTGCAAATGGCAGAAACAACACTCAGGAAAGTAAAGAAGTTCTGATAATTTGAGATATTGATTTCAGCCCTCCAGCAAAGCTAAGACAGCAGGTGGTTTAAAACAACACACCATGTGCGACAGGCAATAACCCTGAGAACCTACAATCCACCAATACACTTATATTAGTGAAACCAAGAAGAATAAATCACACCACTAAAACAAAATTATGAATATGTGATTTGTACTTAATGTTAATTTAGTGAATTGGGCCCTTTTAAACATGAATATTTAATTTGTCTGACTCATTAACCCTAAACTAAATTTTTAAAATATAATCTCTTAATAAGTTTAAATATCAGCCATACCTTATTAGAAGGATGCTCAGTTTCTGAATTAACAGCCCTCTCTTCTTCAAGGTACTGGCAATATTTAGCTGAACTCTTGCTTTGAAATTATCTACATTAGTTCATGTTCATGTTGTGAGAAAATTAGTACATAATTCCACTAGCAGTCACAGGAATTAATCCTCAAAATTTCATCTCACTGACATGAAATTCTATTCTCATGAGTCAGCTGTGTTCCTTGCAGCATTTCATAGATAATTATTCTTGATCTACTTTCATGACCTACCGAGTTCAATTCTGTTAACATTTTGTTGTTTTTTTTCCCTTGGACTGAGTCTCTACCCATAGTTCCTGCTCCTTTTGTCCTTCTGTCAAGCTTCATCTCACCTTTTGCATGAGCTGTATGCACAAGCTGATGAACAGAATTTAGAAAAATTTAAAAATACATTCAGGAGCTTCACATTACTGCTTTGTCCTTGTAGATGAAAAGGTAACATTTGAGAACAGAAACTATAAACAAAGTCATGAAGGGGGTCTGCCAAATTGATAATGATGCTTTAGCAATGATTCCTGTATCCAAATCCTTTAACAAAATATCAAGAGTAAGTTCTTTATTTTCATCAATGCACCAGTGAAATCATTGATGAATCCACCCATTACAGCTTGTCCTACAGCCAAGTCTGCTTGAATCAGATGGAGAGTATGGTTCCCTGAGCTCTGGTCATGCCTATGTTGTGGAATTGCTGTTTTAGTTTTGGCTTCATGCCTTAGGGACCATCAGAAAAACAATTATGTTAAGCAGAACTTCATTCTTGGGCTGGTTTCTTTAATTACATTAGCTGATTATAGATGTGAACAAAAATGGCAGAACTGAAGGCAAATGGATTTTCCAGCATGGTTCATTAAATTGCAGCTCATTCAAATATCTTGCAAGGATGTCAAATAGGTGAAAATATGTAATATAGGCAAATCAAAACTGATTATAAAAGCTGCTGGAGAAATCTGAGTAAGATAAAAGTTGACATGAAAGGTTAATTTAAGCAGTGAGATTGCTTTAAGTCCATTCGTTTAAAATTGTTGTGTAAGTCTGCTGTGCTAAAATAATCTAATAACTCGTTTTCAGCTTGTTGCAGTCTGGCCTCTAGTTTGTGCAGACATTGTGAAAATTGCCTTCAGGTAACTTGGATACCAATCAAAATACCTCTTTATCTCAGCTTAGGATGGAGTACAAAGCCATCGCATAAACTGTGCAGCTAAACCGTGATGATATCAAGTGCATGCAGCTGCATTGAACAGAACCAGAAAGACTGGAGTTTGAGATGGCAGCACAGTCACTGAGAAATGCCTCCTTCTTCCCTTATAGGTGAGCCTTAGTGGCAGAGGGCACAGTCACTTCATGAGGTGAGCACAGAGGGCCAGGGCACCACTCCTGAGAGTGACACTGCACTACTTGGAAAGCATATCCTATTTGAGGTGCTACTTGAAGAGCTAAGGTCTTTAAATATGACAGAACTTCCAGCACTATCACGGTGCTGACGTGAGCAAACTAATCAATATGTTATCTTGCTAGCATAATTGTAGTTTTGTTATTTCCGTACAGATTTAATCCATACTGTGGACATACCCTTATTTATTCAGTGGTGACAGAAGTAGCAGAAGTTTTATGTTTGTAAAGTTGCTTGCACAGTCCCCTTACTGTAGGAGTTTTGTTTGGAGAATTATGAAGTTGTTTTTTTAGTGTTTTGTTTTTGTTTTTTTTTTTCACTCCAAAGTTTATTGATATTTTAATGGGTTTTTCTTTAAGAATGTTGTCTCATTCTGTGGCTTTTTTTATAGGTAGAAATGTGGAATGGATGTTAGATATTAACTTGTCAAACAGTTACATTGCTGTGATGGACAGAGGCCAGAGAATATTCTGTTTTAAGCAATTTACTTGGTTTGAGGCAAGAAACTGTGCTTTATTATATTACTGGCAGTGTTATTACTAGGTTGGACCCATATTGCCTTGACTAATATCCATGTGATACTAATTATAAGTAACAAGTCTATAATTACTGGTATCATTAACATTCTGAGTCGAGTTTAAAGCGTACAATAACACTAATACAACTGATAGAAGATGGAATCTGTTATTTCGGAGTTCAGGCGCATTAACAGATCTCTAATCCAAAGAATTTAGTCTAAATAGTTAAGGAAAAAAATGTTATCCCTATATGCTGTGACACATTCCTACTTTAAATACTAAGGCTGCAAGAAAATTCATATTCCTTAAGTACCCAATCTAAGACAAGTACTTTCTTAAATCTGTGTTTATGAAACCCGTATTCCTCTGAAATCAGTAGCAAAGCCTCTGCAGATTTCAGCGGGTCCAGAACTTTGCTCATGCATTGTTTGCCCATTCCTTTTTAAAAATATCAACTCCAGAAGTCGTTCTAAAATTCAAAGTTTATATTTGTTCTCTCTCCACTCTCCTCTACAGTGTCACCTGTTAAGTATTGCTGTGTGGTACAGAATGAATGTCAAGTAGTCCCCATTTATAAGGGGTATAGATTTGAAGTGCTAATATGCCAGCTATTGACATTTCTAAAGAATACTGCTGACTGATATTCTTCAGCCCAGAAGCATCTTTTAAACACTAGAGCAAAGGGTATACATCAACAGTAGCTGTTCTCAAACATAACATTCTGACAGCATGGGATAACAGAGAGTATTTCTCCTTCAAGTGATGGAAAATTCAGTTTTAAACCTAAGGGTACATGAGACCTCTGACTAGTTACTTTCTTAGATGTTAATTTCTCTCACACTGTCCTTTTTTTCTACCTGCAGGCAAATGTCATCAGTACTTTACAATTTCTGCTGCAGTTATATTGACCCCTAGCATTCTGTATTTGTTAATCTATTGATATTTTCGTTAAACACTCTCTGAATAACTGTTTTGTCAACCCCATCCTTAAAGACACACAAAATTCAAACAAATCATCAAATCAAATCAGCAGAGCTATGTATAATAAGAAAGGAAAATGCAGCTGACTCCAGCTAGTTTCTTCTTGCTGCTAGACTGAGAAGACTGTCATTGCTCCACACCTCCTAACTACAGGACACATATCTAAGAATTGCAGACAAGATTATTGTAATAATTTCTTCCTAATCCTGTTTCCTTTGTTTCTGTGATGAACTGCCTGGATGCAACACCTGCCATCACAGACAACCATGTCATATAATCCCTTTTAAAAACTTAATCAAGTAATTTAAAAACTACTTAATCCTCTTGATCTTGCTATTGCCATTTTGCTGAAAACCACCACAGATCTTTTTGTTAGAATTTGTCTTATATTTCTGATCCTTGGTTGGTTCAAAGCCATTTTTTTACCCATTTGATCTCTTTCCCAACACTGTATACTGGTAAATAAGATGAAATGATAAGCATGAAGTAGGAAAATAAGCTCTTTTAATTAAGAACGGTCAGAGCCATTCTATTCATAGTGTGTTGTACTAAAGTCTCCTCCTTGAAAACCTGCTGTGTAGTGTGTCCTCTCTGTTTGTAGGGTCCTGAGATTAGCCTGCATATATCTCTCTGTTCCACATGGATTTTTAAAGTGCAACCTTTACAAACACACATGGGACAAGAATCACACACATTATATAATAAACCTTAGTGGCTTCTGAAGTAGAAATATTTTTTCTTGTTCTAAAGAAACAACAACTATACTTAGATTTTCTTGACTCATAACTTACATTTTCATTGCATTTTTGTATAAGCATTCTATGAGAAATTATTATATACACATTAATTGAGAATAACTATCTTTTAATATAATAATTGTTCCCTAGTTTTTAAGTACATTATGTTTCATTTACACAGTCAAATTTGATATCTTCTCTATTATTCACCTCTTTGAGATTCTCTGTTAACAACATCACTGAGTTGATGCTCACATTCAATGAAACCTGTTGCAATTTTTTTTTTTCTGTCTGCTTTATAAGATTTGCCTATCCCTGTCTTTGTTAAAAATAACTTTTTATTCATCCTCCTATTGAAGACTTCATGGAAATTTTAATAGATGACTGTGAAACAGTCCATCTTCTCTAAGAAAGATGCAAGGTCAATCTAATAATATTTTGCTAATGCCTATCATACACGTCAAGGTTCTTTCATTTGATTCAATTCCTATAATAATTATTTCCTTGAAGATTTATTTTAATTGAATAGCCAAGGTAATTTTGAAAGTCCTGTAGCTGCCTAAGTAATTTTCTTTCCTTTCCATTCAAGCAACATGACTACTGAATATCGATACCTTTTTTTTCTTCGAGCCTTTATTTGTTCCATACTGGATTGTCTTAAAAAAAATAATAAAAATTTACTGAATAGAATAGAATAGAATAGAATAGAATAGAATAGAATAGAATAGAATAATTTAGTTTGAAAAATACCTCTAAGATCATTGACCCAGCACTCCCAAGTCTGCCACTGTGTCCCTACATGCAATGCCTATACTTCTTTTAATACCTTCAGGGTTGGTGACAGCCTGTTCCAATGTCTGATCATCCTTTCCATGAAGAAATTTTTCCTAATATCTAAACTGGATTTCTTCTAGAGCAACATGAGGCTGCTTCCTCTTGTTCTCTCATTCACTATGAGGGAGAAAAGGCTACGACCTCCAATCATGCAGTTGCAGAGAGCACTAAAATGTTCCCTCTGCCTCCTTTTCTCCAGGTTAAGTACCCCCAGCTCCCTGGGGCACGCTCCAGCACCTCAATACCCTTCTGGCAGTGAGAGCCCCAGAACCTAACATAAGATTTGAGTATGGCCTCACAAAAACAGTGAGATGATATCTCCCCTTGTCCTGCCTGCTGGGCACACTATTTCTGATCCAAGCCAAGATGCCACTGGCCTTGGCCACCTGGGCACACACTGGCACATGTTCAGCTGACTGTGATGACATTCAAGATGAGCTGCTCCATAACCTTCAAGGTCAAGGTGACAGACTTCTGTATGGGCATCACATTTGTCACCTTTCAGTCAACTGAAATCTCCCCAGTTAGCCAGGGCTGCAAGCAAATTCTGGTAGGTGGCTCAGTGATCACTTCTCTCAGTTCCCTTGGATGGTTCCCATTCGTCCCCTTAAACTACATGTGCATGTCTACATGGTGCAGCAGGGTGCTGACCTTTTCTACTTCAATTATAGAGGCTTCATTTTACTCCCTATCTCTGTCTTCTGGCTCAGGGTCTGGATAACCTGAGAAAAAATTTTCTGACTGTTAAAGACTGAGACAAGGCACTAGGTACCTCAGCCTTTTCCTCATCCTTTGTCAATATGTTTCCTCCTCCATCCAATTAAGGATAAAGATTCTCCATGGCCCTCCTTTGGTTGATGAAGTATTTGTGGGAAAACTGTCTATTATAGTAGTAGCCAGATTAGGTTCCAGTTGGGCTTTCACCCTTCTAATTTTCTCTCCACATAACATCACAAGATCCTTCTGAATAATCCTTCTACTGAGCCAAAACTCATAAAATAACCTTCCATTTTTTCTTGAAATCAAGGCAAAACTCACTGTTAAGCCCAGCAAGCCTTCTTTCCCACCACCTCTTTTTTCCGGCACATGTTTTTGAGATTTGCTTCTTTGATAACATCCAGCCTGGCTAAATTATTTTGCCTTTCAGGACTGCTTTCCAGGGAACTCTGTCAACTGGGCTCCTTCACAGGCCAAAGTCTGCCCTCAGGAAATCCAAGGTGACAGTTCTGCTGATTCCTGTCCTTACTTCTCAAAGAACCAAAAAACTCAAATAATTTCATGATCACTATGCTCAAGACAGCCTCCAACCATCACATTACCCACAAATCTTTTCCTGTTCACAAACCACCAGTCTAATACAACACCTTTCCTATCTGGTTCACTCAATAGCTGTGTCAGATGTTTTCCTTTCCCTTGAAATATAAATTATCTCAAATTTTAGTACTTCTGATGTGGAGAAATTTGGGCATCTTTTACAGTTGTTAGCATCTAGTCAAGATGATTTCATGACAGCTATACACACATAATTCTACCAGGGTAAACTTAATCTGTAGGATAGGGTAGGAATGCTATAAATAGTTGTCTTATTTTATGGAAAAAAAAAAAAAGATACAGTCCACTTATTCTTCTACTTGATCTACTTGTAAAATTGCTTTATACTTTTCCCATGTTAGATACATTACCAGCACCCACTGGTTTAATAAAGTTTTCACCAAGAACTGATGACCAAGAATATTCAGACAACACTGTTTCTAGCACTTTTTGTCAGCTATATACAGTGGAGAAATAATAACCAATATTGTTGCAATTTCTAGTACTATTAATCTCTCTAGTAAAATACAGAAGTCTGTATTTATCTTCAACCCTTGAGGCTTGTGGAGAACTCTCAGAAGACCAACAAAATAAAACTGCTTCTCTAATCTTTACCCAAAGTAGCTTTGATAAAAATAAGTTTATCTTTGCTCCATGCTGTCTGATTTTATTTCTTTACAATTTATCATTTCATTAACCAACAATACTATCCTACCTTCCCAGATTCATTATTCATTCCTGAGTATCACATAGCTTTAAATAAGGGTGTTGAAGTCATGTTATTAGATACTGTAACCATCAGTAAAAGCAAATAAATTAATGTAAAGTACATACGGAATGGAAGCTTAGTGGTCAGAACTGGTCAAAATTACTAAAGCTACAGAGGAGTTGTGAGAAGCTAGTGTTTAGGGATGGGAAGGTAAGCATAATCACAGGAAAATAAAAATTCAATAAATAAAGTTATGGTCATAAAAGGATTGCTCAAGTACAGACTATGCAATCTGTTAAGTGGAACAAATTTTAAAAATATTTCTGTATTGATATGCAGCAGTAGTTTTATAGTTGTAACTGTTGCTCACAGGCTTTTCCTTAAATCTACCCCTCAAATATATTTTTGCCTGGAGTTCATAACAAGAAGTTAAGAAATTAATGGAATTTACCTGATAATACAAATCTTCATTTTCATAATTTAGGCAGGAATTAATTATTTTTTACCACCAAATCATATTTTCATTAAGGACTACCAGGATTAAAGTAGAAATCACTTGGTCAAGTGCATGTGTTTCTGTGATGCTTAGACTAATTATCCTAACAACCCACTGAATATCTACAGCATCAGTGACCCCAGGGCCTTGGATGGCTCTTCAGACTCTTGGCATTATTTCAGAACACTAATACAGCCCAGACACACATAATTTTCAAAACAGATGTTATCGACATTGCATCATCTAATTGTTTAACACCAATAATTTAACCCTCAATCTGGGTTTCCATAACTCAGCTCAGAGCCTGCATTTTGAGGTTCAACTCCTCAATTCTGTTGCTGCCTGCTCTTGACAGCTGAATTTCTGCCATACTTCTCCTGCATCTGCCACTGCTGGCCCAACATTTCAGGTGGTCTCCTGAACTAATGAGGAAATTCCAAGGGACAATCCTGCCCCAGCTAATTTCACCTAAATTCTGGACTAAGATTTTTTTAAGAATAGCTGCTGCTTTATCCATCATGATACCAAAACAAAAATGTTCACTCTAAGTCACCAAGTACTTTTCATCCTCTAGCTAACAGACTAGATGCTCAAAATGAACTAATGGACAGTGCATCATACCTGCTCTAAAATCAACAGCCTAGTAATAATTTGCAGGGCTCTTTCCACTGTACAATTTATGATTTAGAGACTGAACACACTGTCTCCACCTACTTTATAGAGACACTCAGTATTCTTGCTAAAAACTAACCCAGCACAAGTTATCCACTCTCCATAGGACACAAGTACAATGGACAGTATTATAATTCTTAGAATAATCCCCAAATATTCAAAATTTGTTTTGAGAAAAATACCATAAAACCTGTATAGAACTACTTTAAACACAAAGATCATGTAGCTCTAAGGCTAATAATTCTATAGCTATATAAATAATTTTACAATATTAAAATAATAGTTTAAATACAGGAAAAATAATTTAAATACAGGAAAATTGTTTAAAACCAGGAAGACACTGGAGTTTTACTTTTCACACAAATAAATCAAAATTACATAGAATGTTTCTTGAAATTAGAAAGTTAATTCAAGCTTCATCTATTTACAGAAATAATCTGTGCATGGTTCTAAAATATATGTAATTAAAACATAAGAAAAAACTTTGTAAGTATGGCTATTTTAAATTTTCATGTTGCTTTCAGTTGAAATTTTCAATTGAGGTAGGCCTTAATCTGGGTCTTAGCCACCTGTGACTCCTGAAAACTTATTTACATATTTTGTGGGCCAAACTCCTTGGTTATTTACCTTGCTGTACTTGATGTTTAACTAGATATTCCAATAAAGCCATAGAAGAATCCCGTATAAATTAATATTATACAATGTTGTAGATCTATGGTCTAAGTCCTTTATATGCAAAGAAATGGTAGTAGTTACGTTCAGGCTGAAAAGCAGGTGTGTCAAATATATTATCACAAACTGGCTTATCAATGTGTGAGTTGGTATGAATAGTGGACTGTGCACAGTAGTGATGTCTCCAGAAATCAAAGGAAAAAAAAGAAAGAGAAATAGAAATAATAAGGCTCCCCTCACCCCCCCCATATTCCACATTCTGTGAAAGAACATGGAATTCTTTATCTCCTAAACAAATCCCAGTTTTTAAAAGCCAGCAGAAGCTTCCTCCTTTTGTCCAAGGACATACAAATAAGGCACTTAAGTGGGACTTTTCCCATGAAATGTTCAGCAAGGGTCATTATCTGAATTTGTACAAGTATACAAAACATTTTTTTTAATATGGTTAAATTTCTTCTTCTTCTCAGTCATTGCAGCTCCATTTGCAAAGTAAAAGAAAGTAATTTCAAAAGGAAGGAGAAAACACACTTGTAAGATTAGTTACACCTTAGCTACAGTATGCTAGAAAAAATGTCTGAATGACACTTTACCCATGCAGTAGCATTTGAGAACTAATAACTACTCTACCAGGAAATCAGCATACATTTAGGGACACAGGAATTTTTACTGTATTAAATTAGGCATACTCATAAATTTCAGAAATAGCAGGCCATATGTTTGAGGAATGAAGGACTATAATGATTAATTCAGGAAACACAATACAGCTTAGTCTTAATATATTTTTTTCATTTGCTGATTAGCTTAGAGTGCAGGCTTACACTTTGGCTAGATTATATTTGTCTTTGGGTTAATTTGGAAGGTATGTAATTGCCTAGCTGGCTCGAAAGCTCAGTACTGCAGCAGAAGACGAAAGTGTTTCTTCTTCAATTTGCATTTTGCAGGAAATGATATAGTTTGTGGCTTGTTTGGCTTTTTTTTTTTTTTCATCCTTCATATTAATTTATGTTTCATTTGCAGAGAGCTTCAGAATGTTGCTGAATTATTTTTGTGTCAGCTGTTAACACTGATCATTTAAATACAAGTTATTATCTAAATTACACTAATCTTAAGCACTTCTTGTAACACTTTTCTCACATGTGGGGAAAAATATAGCTGAACATATAACTGAACATATAACTGCTTTATTAGAGCAGGAAAGGCACTTCAAAAAGAGTGTACAGTGAGTCTTCACATACTGTGATTGACATTATTTAGTGGGTGCTTAGTGCCATATATCCTTTTAAAGTCTCATCCTTCAGCAGAGTTAATCACATATTCAAAGACTATTGTAAAAACTTTTTATTGCTTAAATATTCAATGGTGCCAAAAGTACCTTTGGCTTGTTCATGCCATAGACTTAAAAGATGAATATGACACTTGAGTCATGCTTAAATCTTACATTCTAGCCACAAAAGCTGAAGAAAAGCATGTTAGCTTTGTCAAGATGGTGAATCTAACAGCTGCCTCTGCTTTTAATCTTGTCAGTCTTTTTTTCCTTTTCCCATACTTATTCTTTGCCAAATGGTTAATTGATATTTATTCTATAAATTGATATTTATTATATAAACAGAAGGCCCCACCCTAAAACACTTTTGCATTGGAAAAAAGCAACAACAGCCATGAACAGTAAAAGCCTTACAAAACAAAGCCTCCTTCCAAAGGTTTTTTGGGTTTTTTTTTACCTTTTTTTTCCTATATGCCATTCAAACTCTACCCTGCTGCTTTAAGCCCTACATAATATACCCTGAATTGTTTGAAGTTCCTAAACATTGCATTTGTGTATCACATGAGCATTCTTTCCTGGCATTCCTGTCCTGATAAATTCTCTCACTATCCTATCCTTCATTTCAATAATGGTTCTATAAAAACCAGTGGAAGTCTTTAGAGTACCACCAAAATCCTCATATTTCTCCTCTCCTCTCCTCTCCTCTCCTCTCCTCTC
>VXBU01000701.1:839081-878350 GCA_013400315.1 Bombycilla garrulus | reverse complement strand
GGCAGGAGGAGAGCGCTGGGTTGGGTTGGGAGAGCAGGGAGAGCTGAGGGCAAGGCCTGGCTAAAGGGCAAAGAGGAGGGACCTGGAAAAGGCAGGAGAGTGAGGTTTCCTCTCCTCTGCACAAATAGAGATGTGCAAGGGCCAGCACAGCGTGCTGCCACCTGTGCTGCCCTGCTTCAGCAATAGTGTAGCACTTGCAGAGGGGTTGTAACCGTGAAGGTGCATCCTCACCTGTGTGTGCACCCGGGAGACGCACAGCATCACCTGTGTGTGTGTGTGCACCTGAGAGAGACACAGCATCACCTGTGTGTGCACCTGAGAGAGGCACAGCATCACCTGTGTGCACCTGAGAGAGACACAGCATCACCTGTGTGTGTGTGTGTGCATCTGAGAGAGACACGGCATCACCTGTGTGTGTGTGTGCACCTGAGAGAGGCACAGCATCACCTGTGTGTGTGTGTGCACCTGAGAGAGGCACAGCATCACCTGTGTGTGCACCTGAGAGAGGCACAGCATCACTTGTGTGTGCACCTGAGAGAGACACAGCATCACCTGTGTGCATTCACCTCTAAGAGAATCCCACCATACCCTGCCCACGGCTCCCAGCAGGCAGCTCAGCTGAGCCCAGCCCTGTTTGCTCTCTCCGTTTCCTGGGCAGACAGAAAAGGGAGGTGAGGCCGAGGTGTTACCCCAGGCCGAGGTGTTACTGCAGGCCGAGGTGTTTGTTACCCCAGGCTGAGGTGTATGTTACCCCAGGCCAAGGTGTTTGTTACCCCAGGCTGAGGTGTATGTTACCCCAGGCCAAGGTGTTTGTTACCCCAGGCCGAGCCGAGTTCCTCGCTGCCCGCAGAGCTCCAAGGTGGCGCCTGTGACGCTCAGCCCGTTTGACCATTGTCAGGCTGGGCAGTGCATCCCAGGAGAGCCCTGCTGCAGCTCTGTGCCAGCCAAACTCCAGCACTTCTGTTTTGGCACCACCAGCTCCGAGCTGTGCCCCAGCCCGGAGCCCTGGGAGCAGCACACAGGCTCTGCCACTGCCCTCTCCTGCTGCTCCAGCCCTCTCTGATGGTGATAAAGCACTGGAAATATTGCTCTTCCTATGTACCAGCAGTGCTGTCTGCGCACCTACAAGCAGATCTAATTTGCAGCACATGTCTCAGGTGGGGAGAGGAATTTATCCTTCTGACAGGCAGAGAGGGGCCAAGTGCCTCGTCCAAAGCGTGGAGCGAGTCTGTGCATTAACAGGGACTCAACCCAGACCTGAACTGGTGCCCCAGCTCCTGGCACAGACCCTCTGCCTGCTGGCAGCTGCTGAAGCGTGAGGGGAGAGCAGAGCAATTCGTTTTTCAGGTTGCTTATTCATAAGGACAGGCCCTTCTTGGGTTTTGCAGCACTTTATCATCTAAAACTGTCTGTGCTGTCATGTCCCCTGTCCCCAGGGCTCCCGTGGGGGGCAGAGGGGGAAGCTGGCATGAAGAGGTGGCACAGGCTGTGAGGGGCAGGGCTGGGGGCTGCCCGGGGCTCTGCTGCACAGCCCTGCTGGCACTGAGTGCTGGCTCCAGGCAGGAGCCCTGGGCTCCCTTCCAGGCCGAGGAGAGCTTACAGGATTTAGCAGGCATAAGCTACAGTGCCCCTTCCCTGCTCTCTTGACCCTTTCCACATTGACCCTGTCGGCCTGGTACGAATCTGTCCCCTCCCCGGTTTGTCCCAGTCACCTCATCTCCTGTCCCATCCCAGCTGTTGCCCCTTTGGCACCTCAGCCCGGATCCTCCCTTCCCTGACCTCTCTCCCCTTCTCCCTTTCCCCACAATTCTTTCCAGTCTCAGTCCTTCCCTCCCTGCTCTTTCCCCGTCTCTGCACCCGGGCAGTCTCCAGCCCCCAGGGCTCAGCCCTGCCTCGCACCTCACCTTTGTGCAGCTCCTCATCAGCGCAGTGAAAAGCACATGATAAGTAAGGCCTGGCCACCACTCTTTCAATTTCAAGTTCCTCCTCCAAAGTGTGCAAAATTCTCCAAAACTTTCCTGTCACCACAATTGTCCCCATCCTCCCCACAAAACCGGCTGGGCTGCAGAGGCTGGGGATGGTGCTGGGACAGCTGGAGAGGCACACACTTGCTGCAGAAAGTTTCAACCCAAACAATTAAATCCCTGAAAGAATTTCCAAAAGCATCTAAGCAGGTTACGTGCCTAATTCTCAGAGCCCAATGGGACTTGGAGATCTAATCTTCTTAGCTGCTTTTGAAAATCTTTGCCAGGTGCCTGTTTGCATGTTTAGGTGCTCTAAAACCTTTGCGAGTCTGAGCTGTAGAGTGTGGTCAGTTTGGGTCAGAGCAGAATTGCAGCAAATCCCATCTGGAGACGGTTATTTGGGCTTAAATCTGAGCTGGGCAGCCAGCAGGGTCCGCAGCCCTGCTGAGGGACACCATATGTCCTTCGTCATTTTGCTTTATTCTACTTTTGGCAGACTTATCGTGGGTAAGGCAGAGAGGCAGGGCCTTCCCTGTGGGCCCTGCCCAGAGAGCCTCAGCTCTGTCAGGTATCACAGAAAGAGATTCTGCTCTCAAAACACCCCGTGCTGTGGGGTTTTTGGCAGATCTGGCCCATAATGACCATTGCTGTGTGTGACTGAAGCTCCAGGCCAGCAAAGGCAAGGCCTCCAAGCGAGAGCACTGCATGGTTGAAGCTGGAGCAGAGCAGCTCTTTGTGGGACAGCAACACATCTGTCCTTACAGCGCTGCTGAAAATCAGAAACTGACTGTGCAAAGCGCTGAGCTGCTGGCCAACACCCCTGATGGAAGGAGAAACACGGACTTGGAGCTTTGGAAAACCAGGCCACAGGTTTTGAGTATGAAACACAGAGTGGTGTGAAAATCTTTGCTGTAGGACAGCAAGGACAGCCCTGATCTGTGGGAACAGAGGGAGGTGCTCCAGCTGGCAGCATGAGGAGAAGGACGCAGCAGTCCTGGGTGCTGGCTCCTTGAGAGCTCAGGAGATCAGCAGCAGTGCCCAGCACCCTGGAGATGCCCACACAGCCACATCCACCAACCCCAAGCCCTGAGAGCCTCTCCCTGCTGGGACTCTGACCCTACCCCCCTAACCCAACCCTACCCCACCCCCAAAAAGTGACCCCGTTTTCTGGGAAATTATTTCCAGAGCAGTAATTGCAGGCTGGAAATTAGACCCCAGCCTTCAAAGAGCAGGCTCTGAAGTGCACATTAGCTCTCTGCCGGGATGAGCCATCCTACCAGTCCCTGTTCGTCTCCTGCCTGAAATTATGTTTGACTACAGGGCATGAAATGTTATTCATCCTTCCCCATCTCCCTCCCATCCATTTCTATTCAGATTCAGCACCGAGTGGTAGCAGCAGCAGGTATATGAAAAGGATTTTCAGGTGTTCATGTGTCTTTTCTTTCTTTTTTTCCCCCAGTTCCCCTTTTATACATGAGAAAGCAGCATGAAAGGCAAAGCAAATGAGAATGGGGAAGAAAGTGCTGGATTTAAAGCAATCTGTGAGCACGGGGCTGTTTATTATCTGCAAAGATGGGGCCGTGGTGTGTAGGGTGAGTGGCAGCGTGGCCCCAAGAGCCACCTCTCCCGTGGCCCTGGTCAAGGCTGGCGTGGAAAGGGTGGTGCCGAGGCAGCTGATGGGCACGAGGTTAATTCTCATTTCACTCCCTGGCAGCAGCAATTTCACGGATCTCGTCATCTGTGGACAGTTGCAGAAAGGGGAGATCAGAAATGACAAATATCTACATTACCTTCAGAGATTAAAATGCCACCAAATGGTCTTTTAATATGAAACCACTGGTGGTTCTGGGACTTGGTTGGTATAAAGGACCACTGTCAGTTTGGGATTTATTTTATTTTATTTTATTTTATTTTATTTTATTTTATTTTATTTTATTTTTTTAAAGAACAAAAGACACTGAGAAAAGCATTAAGAATTTGCAGAGGTAGCTGGAATTTGGAGGTTACCATGAAAAGCAGACTGGATATCTAAGCTGGACATCTCCCATCTGTATGGATAATTGATAATCATGTATTTTCCCCACCAGTCAAAACCAGAGTTAGTTTTAAACAGATAGAACTGGCTCTTGCCGTTTTCTTGTCAGTGTTATCTCATTAGGATCAATACTTTTCTTTGCTTTTCTATAAGCCTGGGAAAATCAGGGGGATGGATTTCCTCTAACAGGATAAAATCCTTGCAAAGGACTTTGGAGAGGTGAGATAAGAAATTAACATTAAGAAACGTGATCGCTATCGTGCGCAGAGGTTTTGCTGCTGAACCCCACCTGAAGCTTGTTTTCCAGCACATTTACATTTCCAACAAGCTACAGCTCTTGCTGATTTGAAGCTGCGGGGTGTACAACCCCCCGGGGGCTGTGCTTGGCTGAGAATTGCCTCTCCCTGCACTGTAGAAATCCGGTGTGATGCCGACCTTGAGGCTCCAACGGGACACGGGAAGAGGAGCAGGAGGGTGCAGGGGACATGCAGATGTTATGTGCTCGAGATCCTGCTCAGGGCAAATTAAAGCAGAGCTGTGCAAGGTTTTATTTTTATTTTTAGAGTGGAGCTGTGCAAGGTTTTATTTTTATTTTTAAAGTGGAGCTGTGTGAGGTTTTATTTTGTTTTTCCTGCTGGGGAGCAGCAGTGTCTGTGCAACACTGGAGGTTCCCGATGGAAGAGCCTCCCTGCTCCTGTGTGACCGGAGGGTTTTGGGTTATTTCTCCTTGTGTCATGCCTTCCCTCATCCCTGCTCCTCTGTAGCTGCCACTAAACCTCTTCTTGTGCTGTGTGAGGAGAGAAAATGAGCGAAGGAGCCGGTGTGGGGTGTGAGTGAGGCGCTGGGGTGCCCAGGGGAGGAAGGGAGGCTGGCACAGCAGCTGCCCTGGCCATGCTGCTCCCCAGGCTCTGCCCCAGCTCCCGGCTGGAGCCCGGGACATGCCAGCGATCAAAAACTCCTTGTGCCCTTTGATGAATGCCCTGAGAGGCGTGGGGTGGCATTGCTGGTGTCCCCAGCCCGGGACGGGGTGGCACAGATGGAGCTGGAGGGCTGCTGCAGTTTGCATGTGGGGGCATGGCCAGGGCGGCCCCGGGCTGGGGCAGGACAAAGGGTGTTCTCTCCAGCCTGGGAAGTGTGAGAAACAACCTGGGTCACATCTCTGGAGGTGTCCTGGGAAAGGGAAATTTAAGGCATTTAAAGAGAAGAGACTCTCCAGGTGTTAAGGAGAGTCCTTCTGGTTTGACTCAGAGAGAAACCTGAGGATGGAAAATGAAACGGGAGGGTGATGGAAGCTGGCTGGTGGGGGTGGGAACTGACAGCTCAGGAGCAAATGAGACATGACAGAAAGGGGGAGATAATTTAACAGGCTTGGCCTGATATTGTCCTTCATAGTCATGTCTTGATTTTCTCCTGCTTTGGGTTTGTCAGATGTGATTTTGCAGGGAGGATGCAGGGGGGATCTGCTCTGCCCCGATGTGCTGTGCAGAGGTGCCCCCACAGCCGCCTGTTGCTCCTCCAAGCCACAAACGTGCCAGAAACATTTGGCTCTAAATGCCTGGAAGTATTTTCACGTTGTTAAAATGACCTCTTCTTCACCATGTGCCTTCTTGAGAGCTGTTGTGCTATTTTTGCTCCAAATTTCAAAACAAATCCCACCCCCTAAGGCAGAAACCAAGAGCAGGAACCATCAGGAACTGTCAGCTTTGCTGAACTACCCAAAAACTGAGATTTCTAGCAAGAGCCTTTGACTTGTGGCGTTCACCTCGAGGCAACAGGCTGCAAGCCCCACACCTTCCCCCTGCTCCTGAGGCTTGGCAGCTCCCCCTCTGCAGGAGGTGTTTGTGGGGCAGCAGGGGGAGGGTTTGGGGGATTTGTGTTCTGCTGGAGCTCAGGCAGGCCCAGCCTGGCTTCACCCCACAGCCCACCGGGCTCCTGCAGCAGCTCTTGCTGGGTCTCGAGGCTGAGGTACAAATCTGTGCCCTGCAAGCTGCTGGACACCAACATTTCCAGAGAGAGGGGATGTCCTGAGCTCCCCCAGGGCGGTGAATCTCCTGTCATCCCCTGTGGCTCCTGGGCTCACTGATTTTGCCTGCTGTGTCACTTTGGGGACAGGTCAGGATGGCTGTGAGGACAAGCCACAGCCCCTGGGCACTGCAGCCAGACCTCAAGGGCTGCGAGAGCCAGCTCAGCTCCACAGGGATCCTGCTCCCAGCCCTGCCCAGTGCAGGTGGGTCCTGAGCCAGCCTTGTGCTGCTCCACGAGGGCCTCCCAGGCCTCAGGGGGTGAAGGGTGGCTGCTAGGGATGGTGCAGACAGTCCCCAGGGTCACCACAGGCTGGGTGCCCCTCTTCCAGCTCCACATAGTAATGATGATTGATAGTTGAGTGCCCCCCTTCCATCTTTGCATTGAAACAATCATCATCATGCTTTTAATTTTTAACTAAAGTGATCACATAAAACAATTTCTTAAGCCCTCTGCCCATGGCAAATGCCTTAGAAAGGCATAAAAGACAAGCTCTAATTTTCCTTCCCGGCCTTTTTTGTGGCTGTGTCCTGGCACAGCTCCTCAGGCGCAGGTTCTGGGGCTGCTCTTTCCCCGGAGGGCAGGCAGGATGTGCCCACACCCTCTGCGAAGCCAAAGGCAAGGGGCTGCTGCCGGGAGAGGTTTAATTGCCGTTCCCCTGCAGGAATTTGCTTTGGTCTCCTCAGGCCGGGCTCTGCTGGGCTGTGAAGCCGCTGCCCAGGGCACGGCACTGTGGGCTGGGCACGGAGCTGCAGCAATTTAAAAACCACTCCTCAAACCCCAGCCTCCCCGACCGAGCCAGATGGGGATTAGAAGGGGTTTGCCACAAAAAAAAGAAATCCCGAGGCATGTCCTGGTGGTGAATTTAGCGATCACAGGGGTTGGTAATTATAGGCAGGGGGTGAATCCTGGCTCAGGGGATGCCCTGCAGCGCTGGCAGCTCCGTTTGCTGCTCCCCAGCAGCTCAGCAGGCACTGCTGGAGGGCTCAGGGTGACCCTGCAGGTGACACAGCCCAGGTCACTGCAGTACCGGGGGTCCTGGGGGCGATGTCACACCCCCGCTGAGCTGTCCTGGGAGTTGGCACTGGGGGACAACTCAGTGTCCAAGTGTCTCTGCCGGGCTCTGGGTGTGCTGTCGGCCCAGGGGGTAACCTGGCCTGCCTCTCCCTGCCAGTTCCTGCAGAAAATACGGAAAAATGCCTGTTCTTCCTTGGGCAAACCCCACCTCATCTTTCCCAGGCTGTGGAGGGGCTGGCCCTCCACCCGGCTCTGAGCTGCCCTGTCAGGGGGGACAGAGCACGAGGAACTCAGAGGAGCTTCAGCCCAAATGCAGGGTGCCAGTGCTGTGCACAACCCTCACTGTGAAAACCGCACAGCTTGAACCTGATACGAGCTCCTCTTTGGTATGAGCTCCTCTGCAGGAGTTACACAGTGCTCGGTGTGAGTTTAACACTGCACAGCTGGAAGCAGGACCCCAAAGCCATGCCCAGGCAGGGTCAAACCCTGTTTGCTGGCCCTGGACCCGCAGCCCCGTGTGCACAATAAGGTGCTGAGGCTCAGACCTTTTCCTCAGGTGTTTCTTCCTGGGTCAAACCAGGAGCTCCACAATGCCCAAGGCAGGGATGGACGTCACCAGCCAGCCCTGCCATGCTGCCCTCTCTTGGGACAGCCCCAGTGCCACTCAGTTTATCAGCAGCCTCGTCCAAGGTAAATTTTAATTGTCCACATCCCCCTGATGCCCACTTCAATAGGCTGGGTAGGCTGCCCCAGGATCCAGCACGTGAGGAAGGTGAGATGATCCTTTCTTAAAAGGACGTTGCCCAGTGGTTTTTCACAAGGCTTTGAACAGTTTTGCTGATTCTTTTATTTTTAATTGGTTCCCCTTGGAAAACTCGTGCTGGAATCTGTGTCCTTTCATCATTTTGTGCCGCCCTTGATGCCAGCAGTGAGCTCGGAACTGCGCGGGGCACGCGAGGGGCTGGGGTCGCCTCAGACATCCTGCCCATAAACTAGGTCAGCGCTTGATAAAAGGGATTTTAGCTGGTGCTGCCATCCCAGTGCAAAGCCAGTGAGGGTGGTAATGGGCAGGTTTCATTTGAAGAGCCCCATGGAAAGGTTTTCCTTGCCCTGAGCAGCATCCTTCACCTCTGGGGCAGGTGGTGCGGGGTCCTGGGGGTCTGCAGCCACTCCCTGGGACCAAACCCAAGCCTGAAATGGTGAAAACACCCAGAAACCTGGCGTGTGTATGGGGAAAAACACCCGTAAATCTGGCGTGTGTGGGGAAAAAACACCTGTAAATCTGGCGTGTGTGGGGAAAAAACACCCGTAAATCTGGCGTGAGTGGGGAAAAAACACCCAGAAACCTGGCGTATGGGGGGAAAAAACACCCGAAAACCTGGCGTGTGTGGGGGAAAAAACACCTGGAAACCTGGCGTGTGCGTGGGGAAAACCACCTGGAAACCTGTGGCGTGTGTGTGGGGAAAAACCGCCCGGTAACCTGGCATGTGTGGGGGAAAAAACACCCGGAAACCTGGCGTGTGCGTGGGGAAAACCACCTGGAAACCTGTGGCGTGTGTGTGGGGAAAAACCGCCCGGAAACCTGGCGTGTGTGGGGGAAAAAACACCTGGAAACCTGGTGCGTGTGGGGGGGAAAAAACACCTGGAAATGTGGCGTGTGTGGGGAAAACCACCCGGAAACGTGGCGTGTGTTGGAGAAAAACACCCGGAAACGTGGTGTGTGTTGGGGAAAAACAGCCGGAAACCTGTGGGGTGTGTGGGGACAAAACACCCGGAAACCTGTGGCGTGTGGGGGAAAAACAGCCGGAAACCTGGCGCGTGTGTGGGGAAAAACACCCAGAAACCTGGTGTGTGGGGGAAAAAAACACCCGGAAACCTGGTGCGTGTGGGGGGGAAAAAACACCTGGAAATGTGGCGTGTGTGGGGAAAAACACCCAGAAATGTGCCGTGTGTGGGGAGGGAAAAGGCAGAAGTGCCAGCCTGGTGCTGGGGTTAGGTGGGGATGGCGCGTGTGTGGGAGCACCTGGCACCAGCATTCCCTGGCAGGAGCCTCCAGCCCAGGGAAAGCCCTTGAGCAGTGTTTTGGGGTTGTGTCGCTGGGTCTCATTACTCCTGGGCTCCTTTGGAAGTTCCCTGCCTCAGCCAAGGGGTGAGACCTGACACTGCTGCCATCCCAGCTCCCAGCACCACCACCATCCTCACCAGCCCCTGGTGTGGCCTTAGGGCCACAGTTTATGGATTCCTGTCCCCTGCCGGGCAGGAGGGTCACCCGTGAGAGCAGCTGGAATCTGGCGCAGAAGGAGGGAGGGAGAAAAAAAATACAAGGAGATAATTTTTTTTATTATTATTATTTTTAGAAAATGGCACATAAAATGCCTGATTCCTTCCCTTGTGGTCAGGTTAGTGCAGTGTGGGTGTGTGTGGCTCAGCAGTGATATCTCCATTACCTGGGCAGGTGCAATGAGGCACCGCCCACACACCAGCACTGCCACTTTTACCTTTCCACGAGCTGGGCAGTCCATCTGGGCAGTGCTTCCCTCATCCCTTCCCCTCTTGCTTCCCCTTTCCTTGTTCTTGCTCCCAAGATTCCTCGTCTTATTTAACGTCCCGCCCTTTGAACTTCACCTTCCTTGGGCCAAAGGGCTCAGTGCAGCCTTGTCCTGGGAGCACAGCTGTGAGGGAGGGGTGTGAAGGAGGGCCTTGGGCTTTTGGAATAGAATCACAGAAATCCCAGAACTGTTTGGGTTGGAGAGGACTTAAACATCTTGTTTCATCCCCCTGCCCTGGGCAGGGGCTCCTTCCACCAGATAATTCACGGCCAAGTCCAACCTGGCCTTCAACACTTTCAGGGAGGGGCAGCCGCAGCTTCTCTGGACAATATGTGCCTTAATAAATGTACTGAAATATTGCTGGCGGTCAGGAGCGGGCCAGCGGAGAGCTGGGCAGTGCTGGCCGTGCACAGGAGCAGAGCTGGTGTCCCACACCCTGCTCAGGTTCTGAGAGGAGGCTGATGTGAGGCTGTGCCAGGCCAGCGGTGCTTCCTATTTTCCTGTCAGCTCAGCTCCACCCAGGTGATGGGCTGGGGACACAGACCCTGACCTTGGGCACCGCTGTTGTCACCACCTTTGAAAACAGCTTTATACTCCTGATTCATTCCTCAAAATAATTTGGTTTGTGGCTTTTTGGAGTCCATTTAGGGAAGCTGTAGAGTTGTAGCTGTTTTCCAGCACAGTGCAGGGAAGTTTTGGTGGGTCAGAGCAGTGGCAGATCCGTCAGTGTGTCCAGGGATTGCTCAGGAATTAAACTGGGCTCAAACCCAGGGGGCTCAGCCCCAGCTGCTGTGACAGGGACAGGTCTGGAGAGGCAGCACAGGGGACAGAGCACCCCGAGCACCTCTCAGCAGGGCTGGGGAGCAGGAACCCACCGAGGGAAGGTGCTGGCATCACCCCAGCTGAGAGGGAGGGGTGACTGCGCTGCTCGGGGTGGCAGCCGGGAGTGAAGGGAAGAGTGTTCTAAAACCCAGCAGGAAAACAGAAATCCTCTGCACAGCAAACTGCCTCCACTTCCACCCTCGCTCCCCTGGCTGTGCTTCCCTCTCCTGCTCCCTCCGTAGTTGAAGACAAAGGGGACAGTGACACTTGTCACTTTTTTCAGTTGTTGTGCTCACCAATTCTGCTCTTTGCTCGGGGCAGCAGGAGGTGATGGGTGTCCCAGCAGCAGCTCTGGAGCCGACTGGGGATGGAGCCTGGAGCCAGAAACATCTCGGTGCCCCTCCACCTCCCCCAGGTAGGCTGCCTGCCTCCATTCTTCCTGCTGCCACAGACCTGCCTTTTATGAGTCTTTAAAGATAATGAAAGGATTTACAAAGCTTAATATGAGTCAAAGTGTTTTCAAGAAATGTCAGCTGCCACATGTCTCTATTTAAATAGGGAAAGGGGGTTTTTTTTGGTTTTTTTTTTTTCCCATCTGTAAAGCACAAAACCACACCGCTGCGTTAATTCATGAAAATGCCATGGAATCTGGTGGTGAGAAGTAAAAAGGGAAAAATGACCAGGTCAGCTCCACTGCCAAGGATGAGTGAAGTGCTGAAAGGCTGAACAGAAAACGTGGTGTTTGAAGAGATTTGGAGCCTGATTTAAGCCGTCCTTCCCTCTGTAGTTCCTGTGCTATTGTATCGCACACGATGGGCCCTGGAGCAGAGGCTGTGCTCCAGCCAGCACATTTGTACCTTCTGCAGGAAAGAAATATGCAAAAAAGGACATTTTTTTTCTTTTTTGGGGGGTGAGTGGCATTTTCCTTTAATAGCCTTTATCTCCTGTCCTTGTACAATAAATCTTATGCCCAGCTCAGACCTGCCCTCGAACTCTGCAGTCTCCAGGTGTTTCCCAGCGCAGACCCCAGAGCACAGCGCTCCCTCCAGTTCTGTTTGCATGTGGAAAAGGGCCTTGCACCTCCCTCCAGGGAGACTGGATGTTCCTCTGAGCAAGAAAACCCCCTCTCTCTGGCAGGAAGGACCCCCAGTCCCCACCAGCTGTGTGCTCTGACATTGCTCACACATGCCAGGAGATGGGAGCTGGGAGCTGGGATCCAGGAGCTGGGATCCGGGAGCTGGGAGCTGGGATCCAGGAGCTGGGATCCAGGAGCAGGAGCTGGGATCCAGGAGCAGGAGCAGGGATTCAGGAGCTGGGATCCAGGAGCAGGAGCTGGGATCCAGGAGCAGGAGCTGGGATCCATGAGCAGGAGATGGGATCCAGGAGCTGAGATCCAGGAGCTGGGATCCAGGAGCAGGAGCAGGGATTCAGGAGCCGGGATCCAGGAGCAGGAGTTGGGATTCAGGAGCTGGGATCCAGGAGCAGGGATCCAGGAGCTGGAGCAGGGATTCAAGAGGAGGGATCCAGGAGCAGGGACCCAGGAGCAGGAGCAGGAGCCTGCAGCCCTGGCTGTTTGCACAGAGATTCTATCAGCTGAGTTACTGCTGTAATTTCCTAATGGGACGGGGAGCACGCAGGAAATGATAGAAGTGTGTAATTAAACCCAGCCTATCTGAGGATCTTCCATTACGCCGTGGTAATTTCTGGGTCTTGGCATCCTTCTCTCCCTTTTTCAGAAGTGGGGGAGAAGGGAGGTGTGAGCGTGGAGCTCTTCCCTTGAAGCTGTAGGTAGCACACCTTTATGGCCATAAATCCCTGCTTATTTATGATCCAGGGAAGTTAACCTTCCAAATCAGATTACACAGATAATTCTGTGCCTTGCCTTCGCCTGGCTGGCAGGAAGAAGAGCTGCCAGGGAAGAGGCACTTATTCCAGCAGTGGAATCTGTTGTGTGGGGGAATTTAGCAACATCTTTCTGAATAAACGGAGAGCTCTCCTTTGGGACTCACTGTTTTTTATTGCAGGAGCTATTAAAACACTATGAGAGCAGCAGGGATCAGGGCAGCAGGTTTGCTCTATTTGCTGAGGGTAGTTAACCTGGTTATTTAGAGTCCAGCTGTAGATGTTCCCCCATATTCCTGAACTGCAAAGAGTAAAAGCCACAGCAGTTTGCAAATTCTCCTTCCACGCTCCACTTCCAGGACTTGCTGGTGTCTGCCCGCTGCTCAGGGACCTGCTCCTGACACTCAGGGCAGGTCTGCCAGTGCCTGCTGAGATCAAACACTGCCAGGCCCAGCAAAACATCACAGCACAGATGCAAGATTCCCACTGAAGCAGGCAGGAGCCAACATTTTAAAGACAAAGCCAGGCAGCGCGGGTTTTGCCTCAGAAAAAGCTCCACTGGAAGATCCCAGGGGGCTGACAATAGAACAGAGATGTCTCCTTTAGGGTTATTCTGGGCACAAGCCCTCAGGTGGTTGATGTCTGACACCTTCCATGCAAAGCTCTTCACTGGGTCTGGTTTTTGGCAATGCAGCCCCTTTGCTCTCAGTGAGATGAGCACAGACTTTGCCCATCCAGGGAGCTTAGAATAAAGCACTGAGGAAAGTGCATCTGCACTGGGAAAAAAACACCTTTGCCTGGCCTTCTTAGTGAGCCTGATCTTCAAACTGCTGCATTAACACAGTCCCCTCCTCACTGGGAATATCAGCTTTTCTTACATCCTTGTCCAATTTACGGTGCTATTGTTGGGACAGGGTAAACAGTTACTTAATGCAAACAGATATTTTATGACAAGGAGGGATCTGAGATGCAAAATTTAGACTCACAAGAAAGCAAAATATGCCCAGAGTTGCACTGAATTGGATTTAACGCTCCTGAGGCTGTAGTAGGACAAGAAGAATGGCATATTCACACAGCCCTTCTTGTTCTTCAGTGGAGTATTTTGTCATTTTGCTGCAAATATGTGATCTGTGACCAACTTCTGAGATCTGTGCATCTCACTGGCAGCTGGCAGAGCTCTTTATTATCCCGTAACTCTTACACCAACATCCCACACTCGGTTCTTCTCTTCCTTTGGAAACTTTGGCTCTCCTTCCAGTTGAACGGCTCTGCTCTAGCATCAGCATCCCCTGGTGGGACCAGACTCAGCAGTCACATGAATGGTGAAAGCTGGAGTGTCTTTTTTGAGCAGATATTGGGCACACTGGCAATTTGGGGTGAATTTCCCCCTCTCTGCCCTGTGTTAGTTTCAGACAGGTTGGAACACAGTAGAAATGCAGAATCTCTCCCTTCAGAGAGAGACAGAGCAACCACCCAGCAGGTCAGACATGCAAATCTGAGTGCAGTGTTCATCACAGCCTGATAGTATTGGCTAGGGGTGGCAGAGAGGATATTCCTCACACAGCCTCTACGAGTCAGTTCTGGAAAGGAATTGATCCTGATGCCTGGAATTTCCTGGCAGAGGCTGCAGCCTACCAGATTTTACCACAGAGCCAGTCCAGCCACCAGGATCTGGTTTAAGTGCAACAAACGAGATCCTCACGTGATCTAAGAGCCATTGAGGTGTGGCCCTCCAGAAATGAAAATGGAATAATTTAGGTCAGAAAAAACTTTAGGATCATCAAGTCTGACCATTAACTCAAGGTTAAGGCCGCCACTACCCCATGTCCCCAAGTGCCACATCTATGTGTTCCTTTAATACCTCTGGGGATGGCAACTCCACCACTTCTCTGCTATCGGTAAAGCACATAACAGGCAAGATGGGAATCTGACAAAAACACCTCCCTGCTGCATGAAATGAGTGTCACCAGCACTGAGAGGGATGGGAGAAGTGAAATGAAAACAACCCAAACGTGCCGAAGTCTGTGTGGTCTCGGGAATCCCACAACTACTTCAGGCCTGCCTGAGATGCAGAGTACTTGGCAAAGACAAGATGCAGGCAAGCAGGATGTTATTCTGCATTCCTATCAGAACACTCAGAGGTTTGTATCCTTAGGTTATTGGCATGCTGGGACTGTGGATTATGGAGCTATAAATTATCACCATTAACTGTCACAGACGTGACTGAAGTGCCCAGCTGGAGACAGCACAGCCCAGTCAGCTCCTGCAGCACCCAGGACCTGCTCATCCAACTTCCACATCAGCAACTGGACACATCTAATCACCTGGGTTAATGTAATAATCCTGGAAGGACGGGATTTGAAACAAACACTTCTGGCCTTTCAGCAAAGGGCCCCAGGTGGAGGTTTGGTGGTGGCAGGAGCTGTGCAAAGCGGCGCTTTCCCCACTGCTCAGGTGCCTGTGGATTCACAGCTGTTTCTCTCTTGGGGATGTGCTGTGAAGTCTGGAATCAAACCAAGTCTAAATTTCAGTGCTTGTGCACAGTTACTCTGCACAGAGACTGCAGCTCCTCACGGTCTGTGCGCAAAATCCTCCCCTCCCCACATATCTTCAAATTTTGCTCGTGCTGAGGAGGTAATGAGTGTGATCCGTGCTGGCCCCTGCAAAAGGAGTATCCATTGCACGGACTTTATTAGGCTGTGGGGCAGCACGGAGGTCAGCGAGGCTGGGCAGGAGGTGAAGCTCCTTCATTTATAAACGCCCAGGGAAGGGCGTCCCGGGCAGCGCCGCAATCGCTGCAAGGACAGCAGCGAGGTAGAGACGAACAAATCAGCTCTGAAAATTATACCCTTGCCGTTCCACTTAGGAAAACATTATCCCTGCGCCCTGGCAGAGGTCTGGCTGCTGATAAATGGGTGCTAATGGGAAGGAGGGAGTAGATCTGCCAGTCAAGGCTGGTGTTACCCGTCCCTTCCCCAGCTGTGCGGGAACCTTCGTCCTCTTCATCACCTGGGTGAGGAGCATGAGAGGCACACCTGGGCACACAAGGCCCCCTCATTGCCAGGGAGCTCCTGACACCACGGATTTCGCGACCTGCATTTTGGATGCAGCTCACCTAAGTGCAATTAAACCTTTTAATTAGTAAAGGCTCATCAGCAGCAGTGAAGGAACACGTCTGTCTTTGGCATTTGCTCGCGACGTGGTTTGTGTGTCTGCTTTGCAGCTCAGCCTCGTTGGAGTTTTGGTTCCCTCTCTCTGCATGACTACAGCAGTATCTTTCTGCAAATTAATCTATTTCAGTGTTGGTTTTTTTCTGGAGAAATTCTCAGCATCAAAACAAACCTGGTGTGTGGGTAAGGGAGTGATGAGGAGTGAGTTCTCTCAGTTGATCCTCACCGTGAGCAGAAAATGCCTGAATTTTGGTACAGCTCTGATCCAAATCTGCATCTCCTTTTGGATGGGATTAGCCATCCAAACCAATCCCTCCAATCTCCAGGGCAGGTTGTAACTCATTGAAAAAAGGGAAAAAAAGGAGCAGTTACTTTTTTTCTTTCTCCTTCACTAAACATACAAACCCCATTTTTTAACAAGTAGTCTCAAACATATTTTTTCTCTTCCCATCTATTATCCTTTACCTGAGTAATCTCTGTCTGTAGTATGGTGCTTCTTAGATCAGACATTAATATATTTCTCAAAAGTAATCTTTAAATAACCACGTGGATTTTGTAAAGGGGAAGATGTTGTTGGTATTTTCTAAATCATCTGTTTTGAGGGAGGAAAGGTTATATGTATTTATTATGAAAATGCAATAAAAATTTAATGAGAAAATACAGCGTTAAATATATTTCACGAATATTTATTTCTCAGAAAACTCATATTGTTCAGTCTTTGGGTGGAAGCCAAGCACTTGTAACACTTACCTGGCATGATGTGGCCCCATGACAGAAAGTCTAATGAAGACTTTCTTGATAGGAATGTAATTGTAAAGGAAAAAAAAATGATTAAAAAATTGGTTCCAGTGCTCTGCGATCCAAGAGTTCATTTGTTTCCTCATTCATGCACTAAACAAGTCCCTAATTAATCTTGAACCTTGGAGAAAGGAGACTAGATTGGCATCTTCTGAATACGAACGTACTTCTCATTTTGGAAAGTTTGAAGAGGCTCTTAAGCATTCTCTTTTAATGGTATTTTTGCAAGGGTTTAAAGTGGCTTCATTAGCCTGCCAAAGCCACTAATTGCATTACCATATTTTTAAACTTAGGAGATTTCTTTAAAAAAAAAAAAAAAAGAAGAAGAATTAGATTAATTTGCTGGCTGAAAGCGCCTGAAGTGTTCAGTGACTGTCACGGTCCTCAGCTGGAGCCAGCGTGGCACCGAGCAGTGTGTGGCTGCTGGGGCTGCCCCAGAGGTGCCACCCCTGCTGTCCCCCTGGGCAGCTCGGGCAGCAGAACCTCTCACCTGGACACGGCTCTGCCCACAGAAACCTGCCTGAATTGCTGCCAGCCTCGACACCGAGCTGGGCAGGAGAGAATCCTCATGCGGAGGCAAAAATCTGTGCTGGATCTGTTTGGGGTAGAAATGCAGAACCAGCCGATCTCTCCCACACCAGCCCTAGATGGAGAATAAGGAGCTGATTGTGTTCTCAGCATCTCTCATCCATCCATGGGGGATTCTGAGTACAAACCCTCAGCTCTGAGGGTGCAGCCCATGCTGAGCGCTCGCCCTTCCACAGCCCTGCCTGTCCAGTGGCCGAAAGCCTCCTGTAATCCCTTCTGAAGGGAGAGTGGTGGTGCTGATTAACTCCGGCTCCCCCGTTCCTCTGCGCTCTGAAGTGTGAAAGGGATCGAGTCAAAGCCTCAGATGGAAAGTGCCGGCCAAGTTCAAAGTGTGGCTGTGTTAGTCCAGCTGTTCTTATTACAGTAAATAGGCTCCTGAACTGTAATGAGGTCACTTCCCTGGATCTTGCTTGTGTGCGGCCCCAGGTGGCTTATCTAAGGTAATATGAATAATACGAACAAGATAAGATAAGGCTGTTAGCCCCAAACAATATTATCAGCCTGTGATTTTAGCTGCCTACCTACTCCATCCTGACAGCGCGGGATAAAAGAAAACCTAAAACTGCAGCCTTGGAGACTTACAAAAGCCTTGTTAAAGCCAGTACGAGAGCTCCGAGAAGAAATATTACCCTGTCTGGGGGAAGGGGGTGGAGGAGAATCAAGGGCACCAAGAAGAAAATACAGCTCACGGTTGAGGGAGTTGGGTTTTTTTCTTCCTTTGCAAATGTGTTCTTGCTCATTTCATTGTGAGCACCACAATATATTATCAGCTTTCACGGAAGTGAAGAGTCGCCGAGGTTTCATTAGTTATGTTTATGCCAATAGAAATAAATCTCTGCAGTCATCAGAACAGGTTTGTTCATACTCCCGATCCTGACTGGGGAATTTCACTGGCCACATCCCTGTTGTGCTGGTGGAGCAGATATAGTTTGAGATATACTTTGGCCTTATTGATTTGAAGGCTTCTTCATTACTTCTCCAGCACTGCAGATCAATAGCCATGCCTAGAGCAGCATAATAGATTTTTTTAAAAAATCAATTAAACAGAATATTTTTAACAGAGCCTAGTGCAAAATTCTGTTGCATTTTGATATGTGTGTTTTAAGCCTTGCTGCGTTCACCTGCAGACCCTGACGCCTTGCTAAGGAATGGGAGTCTTTGTTTCTGCATCCCTGTGCTGTGGTGTTCAGCCTCCAAAGGAAAAGAAATGACTTGAGATTAGAAACAAGAACCACCCAGCTTTTCTCCTTTGAAACCCATATTCATCACTGCAGTCTCACCAGAAAGTGAAATAATGTTTGTGGTCTTGGCTCAATCCCCAGTGGACAATAATTCAGTTAAAATATACTAAAATCTGTCATGCTTTTTTCCTTGCTCCATGTCTCTGAACACCAGGAGACGAGCTCCTCTTAAATTAGCTTTCATGCTCAAGGGGTTTCCTTGTGCATGCAGAGCCTGATCCTGTCCCCGCTGGGGCTGGTGACAAATTCCCTATTGATTTTGGTGGCCCGGGACTGGGGTCAGGTAGCAGCGTGGCCGAGGGCAGCCCTGGGTCTCGCTGCCAGCCCGGAGCTGGGAAAGGCAGTTGCTGCTGTCCTGGGGTCCGGGGGAACTGTGGAGGTGGTGCCTGACCCTGGAACTGCCTGGGAATCTTCTGTGGCAGATTTTTGCAGCAGTGCAAGTGGTTAACACGGTATAACAGAGGCAGGTAAATCCTTACGGGGAGCGAACACTCCTATTTCAGAAGCATGTAATGAAGGATTTCGGTGATGTTCTGAATGATGATGCTCCTTTTCTCATTCACAGGGTCCCTCAGATGGAGACACTTAAGGTCACCCCACAGGCAGTCAAAATCAAATTTCCCCATCATTATTCCTCCTTCTCCCTCCTTCCCACCTTTTCCAGCTCCATACCAGCTGCTCTGGGCTGCCTCTGCCACTGGCCACTCTCCCACCATTTCTCCCTAAGCCCCAGGTTAAATTATTTCTTTGAATTATTTGCATGGCAAATGACACAGGTGGTTATTTTCAGAACTTGCCTTGTCACATCCCAGCTCGGCAGCTGCAGCCACGCTGGGTTGGTTGGTTTGGGGCCTTTTTTCTTTGCAAAATGCAAATATTTGTGGCCACGACCCCTGATGCACTTGGAGCTGCAAGCTGTGAGGGTTTCTCAGCGATGCAAGCCGCGTCTGGACCCACACAGCAAAGCCTTAGGGCAAGGTGCAGATTCCCCCGCCGCCGCGCGAGTCCATCACCAAGCCAGGCTGCTCCAGCCCCATTCCCAGGGAGATGCTGTCCCAGGGGATGGTTTGGAGGAGACACAATACTCTGCAGTGCTGTTACAGGAACGGCTTGTTGGCCAGGCAGAGAGCTGAGGGAGGCTCATCGGATGCAGCCAGCTCCTCAGATGTCTGCAGCTGGGAGGTCTGGGAGCCTCCTGGTTTTCTTCTTCCTGTCATCCACTCATGTGGGGGATGTGAGAACCGCTTCCAGAAAGCCATGTCTTCCCTCTGCTCCCCTGGTTTTAAGTTTAAACATCTCATGCAGTCCAATCAGCTTAAAAACATTGTTTAAACCTGGAAAGGGAAGTGAGGCACAGCCTGAGCACGGGGGTTGGATCCCACCCAGCCCATCACAGCCCGGGCAGCTCAAGTTTAAAGGCCAGCGAGGTGTTTTCTGTGTGGATGTGAGCTGGGGAAGAGGCAGCAGTGACAGGGAGCTGTCAGGGGCAGTGGTGATGGGCTGGGGGCTGTCAGAGGGGCTGGGGGCTGTGGGAGGGTGGGCTGTGCCAGCGGGGCAGGTCTGGGCGGCAGAGCTCACACACACACTCTGTTCATTCATTTTTCATGCCTCATTTTCAGGCCTGCCTGATTTATGAACCTCATTCTTCCTTCCCCTTGGTTTAAATTTATCTTTGGAAAACAAAGCCGGGGTTTAGAGCAGACCTTCCCTCCCCTTGAGATGGAGAAGCCTGAGTTGGTTTAAGGCCACCAGCTTTAACCAGGGCACGAGTGATGTCCTGGGGACCTGGAGCCTCTGGGGTGAGCAGCTGCCCCAAAAGTGATGATTCCCTGCTCCAGGTCCTGCCCTCACCCCGAGGCCCGTGCAGTCCTTGGCAGGAGCTAAGGCAGCAGAAAGCCACCCCGTTTGCCAGCAGCCGGGTTTCCCTGGGAAGCACCAGAGCTGGAATGTGGAGTGGGCCGGGAAACCAGACAAGGAGAGGCAGTGAGACAGGGAACAGGAGACAGGGGGAGTGTCTGTGGGGATGGGAGGTCTCCTGCCCCACCTCTGCCGCTGTTCCTGCTGTCCCAGCAGCCTCTGGCTGTCCCCACCGCCCCTCAATAACCCAGCAGGGACCATGGTGGGGCTGCCCCAGCCCTGCCCTCCCACAGCCAGGGCAGCTCCCACTCCTCGCTGGTGCCAGCAGCTCATACCCTGCACTGGCACCGCTCCTCTGGAGCCGCCCCATCTGCCCCTGGGCTGGGACAGGCACGATTTACCCACCTTAGCTCTCGAGAACTTCACACAGACATCCAGGGAGCAGAGTGAGGAGCCGAAGGGCTCTGGATTGGAGGGAAAACACGGAGCTGGGATGGGACTTGCAGCCAGTCTGCGATGGNCAGGGAACAGGAGACAGGGGGAGTGTCTGTGGGGATGGGAGGTCTCCTGCCCCACCTCTGACGCTGCTCCTGCTGTCCCAGCAGCCTCTGGCTGTCCCCACCGCCCCTCAATAACCCAGCAGGGACCATGGTGGGGCTGCCCCAGCCCTGCCCTCCCACAGCCAGGGCAGCTCCCACTCCTCGCTGGTGCCAGCAGCTCATACCCTGCACTGGCACCGCTCCTCTGGAGCCGCCCCATCTGCCCCTGGGCTGGGACAGGCACGATTTACCCACCTTAGCTCTCGAGAACTTCACACAGACATCCAGGGAGCAGAGTGAGGAGCCGAAGGGCTCTGGATTGGAGGGAAAACACGGAGCTGGGGTGGGACTTGCAGCCAGTCTGCGATGGTGGCACTGCTGGAGCCGAGCTGTGCCCTGAGCAGCCACGCATGAGGCCTTTCCCTGATGGCTCAGGGCCACCCGGGGTTTGTGTTTTCCATGCTGCAGGGCTGAGCGAGGTCTCCAGCCCTGCCAAAGGTCACCATCATCCCACGGCCTCTTCTCTGCTGCCAGCTGCAAAGGTGTCAAAGCTGGGGACAGCAATTCCCACGGTGGCACTGCCCTGGCACAGGTCCTGGCATGCCCATGCATCTTCTGCCGGGCATCACTGCCCTTCCCGTGGCTCCAGCAGCGCCTGCACGGTGGGTAATTACTCAGAGAGTTAAGAAAAGACCTTGTTATTAGGAAGCTTTTTTTTCCCCCAGTTATCTTTCAGCTAATTTTTCCCCAGTTCTTAATTTGCGCCTGGCTCCTCGGAGCCGTTTCAGATCTGTCAAGTGCTCTCGGTGAAAGGCTTGTTTTTGTTTGACTAACACGTTCTGGGGGAGGGGGCCGGCGCTGCTTTGGAAGAGCCGGTCTGTTTGCTTTGGTGATAGCAGTGATATTTGGGAGAGACAGATGGAAGGCACTTTTTATTTTCTGCAGACACTTTATGATCCAAGCTGCTCATATTGTATAAGAGAGGCCAGATGCCTTGTTAATTCATAGACATGTTTACAGCATGGAGCTTCTAATAGGTGAATATGAATACTAAATAGTGATTAGTGCTTGTCTGACAGACGTCTCCCTCCTGACTGAAATTGGATCTAAGTTTGACCTTTGGTGAGAGAGGAAGGTATTCTGGTATATTACAAGCCTTTTTCTTTTTTTTTTTTAATATAAATATCTCTTCTCTGCATGTAGAAAGACAAATCCTTCACAGACAAATCCTTTCTCTTCCCACTGAAGGATGTATTTGCTCTAAAGACACACCAGCCTGCCAAGCTGGGCCGTGCCCCCCGTCCCCGTGTCACTGTGGAAATGCAGGGGGAACCCTCTGTTTGAGTGTAAAGGAACTCTGTCAAGTGGGGGCGTGAGTGCAGTGGTGCTTTAGTGCCCTTGGGTGGCATTTTGGCTTTCTGAGAAGGACTGAGGAGCACCATGGCTTTCCCCTGCACCGCCAGGCTTTCCTGGGACGTTCCTGGCTGGACAGAAGCTGTGCAGCCCATTGGTGTTTGGGCACCCTGTGCAGGAGGAGAGGCTGGAGCTGCAAACCAAACCCACAGGATGGAAGGGTTATAGACAGGAGAAGGGAAGGGCGATGGGGAGAGAAAATAATTGACAAGAGACTTAATTAAAGGACAATCTCAGCAATGCCAGTGGAAGGGGGCACCAGCTCTTTCAGAGGATGGATCATGGTGCCAGGACTCTGTTCACCCTGTCCATGGGGCTTCACAGCATCTCCCTGCAGGACCCAGAGCTCCATGCACATGGAAAACCCTTTGAGGAGCAGCACCCAACACCCAGTGTATGTTAAATTGTCCTTGATGTGGTGTGATGGCCAGCACCCCGGGATGGGAGCAACGCTCTGGTGCGTGGCTGGGCTGCTCCAGGGGCAGCAGAGGCGGGGGGTGGTTTGTGGAAGGGAAAGCAAAGAAAGAAGAAACAGGTCTTAAAAGTAGGTATTATTTTAGTAAACTGTTCTTTAAAGACAAGCAAGCACAGACTTCTCCTCATTCCTTAAGGAATCGCCCCCATTTGGGGAATTGCAGACCGTCTCTGGGAGGACTGCAAAGCTGAGGGAGAGCTGCAAGGACAGCTGGCTGTCAGCAAGGTCCCCACGCTCTGGGGCTGTGCCACTTCTCCCGGGGACTGGCACCGAACCCAGGGAACACAGCAGGGCACCTGCACAGCCCCACGAGTGCCCCGGGTGACCCGTCCAGGGCTTCCCAGGAGCACCCCCTTGACCACACTGTCTCTGTGACAGGGACCTGGGATTTCCCAGCTGGGAGAGCTTGGTGAAGCTCAGAAACCTGGTGGGGCTTTGGGAGGAAGTGAGGATGCTGAGGGAAAGCTGAGTGTGCAGTAACACAACTGCCAGGCTTTATGGCTGTGCTGGGCAGCCACAGCGAGGGGCACCGCTGTGCCACCAGCTGGGCACGTCCAGCTGGAGAGCTGGTCCTGAGGCAGCAGGAGAGCAGAGGGAGCCTGCTGAGCAGCCAGAGTGTGGAGTGAGGAAGAGGGGTCAGGCCCTGTGTCCCCAGCCAGGCTTCCCACCCCCAGCCTGGCTCCCAACAGGTGCAAGGCAGCAGCACTTATGCCAGAGACTTCCCTGTCCTGGGTTCTCCAGCAGTGTACAAAAAGTCCTTTTCTCATCAGCTGTCTGAGCCCAAGAAGCACTCTGGAGTCCTTAGTTCATGTTCTCAAGGCAGTTTATCTGTTCCTTATCTAAAGTAGATTTCTCTGCCCTGCCAGGGTTGACACAGAACGCATCCAGAGACACACTGTGCCCGCCCCGGGTGAGCTCTGATCTTTTATACTAAAAACTACGTATCCAATGTTTACCATTAATTTCCAATCCGTGACCCTTACATTACATTGTCCAGCTCTCTGACAAACCAATCCAAAAGTGCCAACATCACCAAGAAGATGGAGGTTATGAAGAAGAACATAAGATAACATGCCACGTGTAAGAATTCTCCATCTTGACTCCCAGACCCCCCTGTCCAGAATCTCAAACCCCCCTGGACATGGGTCCAAATCTTTCCCTTTTCATCCATAATTACTGCTATTCTACTCTTCAAACTCTGGTGACTTGCAATTCTTCTTATAAGTTAGTAATTTGTCTCATGGATTAAAATCAAAACCACAGGCACTCCCAGTATCAATCCAGGTTCTCTGACACCTCTGGCAAGGCTGAAAAGCCTCCTGAGCAGGGTTTGGATCATTCTGAGATGCCACAGGAACCCCCTGGGTTCCAACACACTTATAATGTCCCTGTGTCACCAGAGCAACCTTTAATTGATGTAAAATCATCTCATCCCCATCCAAGGCACTTTTAAGGCTACTTTGGGACAGAGGGCCCAAAGTAGATTATCAGATTATCTAATTATCACCCAGGAACCACCCCACTAACCTGAGTGGGGCTGCACCCAGGATAAGGGAGCCTGAGCCCAGTCCCTCACACCAGCACCCACTGCTCCAGCTGCTCCCAGCACACAGCGGTTCCCAGCTGAGGCTTCTCGTTGTTTTTTATGCTTTCCCGGGTTCTGGTGGTGGCAGGCCCGGGCTCCCACCGGCTGTGTGGGGCACAGAAGGGCCTGACTCCTGCCACAGCCCCCCTGACTCGGAGCACATCAAGGCAGAGCTGCTGCTCCCTCTGGAGATGCAGCCCCAGCCTGCTGCCTGTGATCACGGCTGGGTGCAGCGCCTGCCTCCACTCACTTTCATGCCTTTCCTTTTCACTTCACCCTTAAAATTAGATATTAAGTTTATTCTCCAATTAGACCAGGAAAGGATGAAATATTCGGTTTGGGGGAATTTTTGGTTTTATTTCTTCTTTTAAAGGCTCGCTCTTGCTGTGAATTTATTGGGTATTGCTGACAGCAGAGGAAATCCTGTGGTTTTTGCTTTCCCTGCTTGTTGTTCAGATGTGAAGGTACAGAGGATGCCTCAACCCTTGAGTGAGCTCAGCTCTCACATGAGGCGGAGAGAGCACAAGCGATTGAGCAAAATCAGTCCCTGACTCTCGTTTCTGATCTCAGCCTCCCCTCTGCTCGGACTGGGAGCTGAAGCAGGAATGTGGTTTTGGCAAACAACCTTAAAAAGTAAATTGCTTGCTCTGTGGATTGAAAATCACACTCTTTCCCCTCTAACCAGCTCCTCTCTGCAGGGAAACAAGCTGATAAATGAGCAAGGAAAGGGACCTGGCCTCGGGAGCTCAGCAAAGCAAGAAGGTGGCAGGTCGTGGAGGCTGCTCCTGCAGGTTGGTGGGGCTGATGCTCCTGCTCTGCTCTCACCCCAGAGCCAGCCTCTGTCTCTGGAGAGGAGGAGAAAAGGGATTTGCCACAGAAAACACATTAAGGACTCTGCTTTAGGTGCCAGCTGAGTGAGCTATGGTGGCCATAAGCCAAACGATGTGTACCCACGATGTGTGTAGGTACGAACAGAGATCAGCTTGGGGCAGGTTCTCCCAAGGCAGGCTCTGCCTCCTCCCAGCTGGGAGGGAGGGGAGGAACCCACAGCCTCTTGCACCGACATCAGTGCCTTCCCCAGAGCAGGCTGCCTGTGCTGTGTGGGGCTGGTGCTCCAGCTCAGGAAGGTGGTGCTGCCTGCCCCCATCCCGGAGCCGCTCGGGGTCCAACCCTTACCCCTTCACACAATGATGGTCTGGGAAATTCCAGCACCCTCGTGTGCCCTGGCTGGATGGGACGAGGGGGCTCTGGCTGCAGGGCAGAGGTGGCAGAGGGGCCGCAGGTCTCCCAGTGATGCCCTGCGTGTATTTAAACCCCTCCAGTCAGCAGGCAGGAGAAATATCCTTTGCCTTACCAAAGCTCCACATGGCTCCTCGATTCTCTGCCCGTGACATTTCCAGGGGGCCCTGGCTGCCACGCAGGGCTCTGGCTCTCAACTCTGCCAGAAAAAATGATGGTGTTTGGAGCTGGGGTTTTGGCTCAGACCCATCTTGAGCAATATTGTTTCTCTTGTTTTCGAAACCATAATGCACTGCACTTGGTGGTGATGTCAGGTACTTGGGGATTGTAATTACTGTGTAACCCAGCAGCCTGGAGAGGGATGTCTCAGGAGGGGCAGCCTGAGGGGAAGGAAACTTAGTCCTTTATGAAATGCAGATGTTTTTAAAGGGCTATAATTAACTGGACTGGATGCAGAGTATTGCAGATATAAAAGTTTAACAGGCTTTTGATTTTAAATTTTTGCTGTGTACTTCCAGGGGTCACTCAGCTCTGTAGTGCACGATTTCAGTCCCGTCCGTGCTGCCCTCAGAGTCACCCTCGTGCTTCAGGTTCAGACCCTGCCGTGGTGCTTTTCCTTTTCCACCCAAAAACTGAGGAGCACCTAAACTCTCTGTGCTGGGCTGTGTCCCTCAGCTTTGTCCCTCGGCGTGGCACAGAACTGGAAAGTGGCTTCAGGACGATGTGGAGAATGAGGCAAGACAGGCAGCACGGAAAAGAAAAACAAAACCCCCCAGCGCTCGTAGCTGAATAGGAGCGAGCTCTCCAACCCCAAGTTATGAATTTTTTCAATGAAATTAGCTAACAATGTTTGGGAAAGAATAAAAATAAAGCAGTGAGGGCTCAAAGAAAAACTAGCTGGGCCCTGGGAGTGAATGGGGGCTTTGTTCGGGCTCTGGTCCCTTCAATAGGCAGCCTGAAAGCCGGTGAGTCACGGCGCTGCTGCCCGGGCGCGGGGCCTCCCGGAACGGCCAGGGGGAAAATCCGCCTCGCTGCCATCCCACAGGCTGACCAGCCACAGAATAAAGTTAATTTACTGTTAAAGTTAATTTCGTGGGTGAAAGAAGGGAAACGGGAAGCGTGTTATAATAAAAGCAGCAGCAGAGAGGCTGCGGGAAGGGTGTGTGAGGGAGGGCTGTCCCCGTGCCCCGATAAGGGGGTGGCTGTGGCGCTGTGACGGTGCCTCAAGGCACAGCCCAGGGGTCCCGGTGACACCGTGTGCAGGGACAAATGACTGTCACACAGGAGTGGCCTGGCACAGCAGCGGCGTGATACCAGTGAAGGGATGAGCATGAGCCCGGCCACATCCACGGCTGCGCTGTCTGGGGACAGCCCTGAGCCTGGCATCCCTGGGGACAGCACCCCTGGGAACAGAGTTGAGCCTGGAACCCCTGGGGACAGCATCTCTGGGGACAGCCCTGAGCCTGGCACCTCTGGGGACAGCACCCCTGGGGATGGCACCCCTGGGGACAGCCTGAGCCTGGCACAGGAGCCCCAGAGCCCTGTCAGCCTGCGCTGGCCTCCAGCCCAGTGTGTGTTTTGGGGCTGCAGTGCAGCCAGGGGAGGGGAGGCAGCACCTTTGGGTGCAGCAGCCCGGTTTGCCCACGGGGTGGGCTCTGTGGGGTGCACAGAGGGGCGCATTCCCAGGCCGTGATTTCATCCCCATCCCTGGACACACACTCCAGCCTTTGCAGAGCCAGGATACCCTCCCTGCACAGACCTGTGAGGGTGAGGGTAGCACAGGGAGGGGGAACGGGGCCCATTTTGTACCAAAACCCCCTGCACGTAACGTGGGGCTCTGCAGCACGGAGCCCTGGGCCTGGTTTGGTGGGAGTAGCTGCCGTTTCCAAACAAAGGGCTCCTTTCTTCCCAGCAAGCAGAGGTAGCTGGTGTGAGCTGAATACAACCTGCCTCTAGCCTTTGTTCCGTGCTACCTCGCCCATCCCAGCACTTGGTGCTCAGCATTGGACACAAATACAGCGGGAAAGAGACGGTCCATCCCCCACAGGGCTCCGAGGAGCTGCCTGGCTTTGTCCCACCGCTTCATCCGTGGCCTTTCCCAGAGCCAGGGACGTCCCAGCTGAGGGTGGTGACCGTGCGGGGTGAAGGACTCCGCTCCTGGCACTGGCTCCGTGTGCCAGCAGCCCTGCAAGCACCTGCCCCCAAGCTCCTGCACCACCCCCCATCCTGGCCCTGGGCTCACCGCCACGCTGCTGTGCTTTCAGACAGGCACAGCTTGTCTTGGGAGACGGCTGCTGAGCGGGGGAATTAGGGCACTGCTGGGGCTGGAGGCGGGGGCTGCGGCAGGGGGAGCGCAGCAGCGGCACCGCTCAGCCCGTGAGGGGGGAAAGCTGCTGCCAAGAGCCAGTGCCAGAGGCTGCTGGGGATGTCCAGGCTGTCACCCTGTGCTGTGGACAGGTGTGGATGGCCAGGCTGTCACCCTGTGCCATTGCCTGGTGGGGATTTCCAGGCTGTCACCCTGTGCCACTGCCTGATGTGGATGTCCAGGCTGTCACCCTGTGCCATGAGCTGGTGGGGATGGCCAGGCTGTCACCCTGTGGCATTGCCTGCTGGGGATGGCCAGGCTGTCACCATCACCCTGTGGCATTGTCTGCTATGGATGTCCAGGCTGTCATCACCCTGTGCCATTGCCTGGTGGGGATGTCCAGGCTGTCATCACCCTGTGCCATTGTCTGGTGGGATGTCCAGGCTGTCACCCTGTGCCACAGACTGGTATGGATGNCCTGGTGTGGATGTCTGGGCTGTCACCCTGTGCCATTGTCTGGTGTGGATGTCTGGGCTGTCACCCTGTGCCATTGTCTGGTAGGGATGTCCAGGCTGTCACCCTGTGCTGTGGACAGGTGTGGATGGCCAGGCTGTCACCCTGTGCCATTGCCTGGTGGGGATTTCCAGGCTGTCACCCTGTGCCACTGCCTGATGTGGATGTCCAGGCTGTCACCCTGTGCTGTGGACAGGTGTGGATGGCCAGGCTGTCACCCTGTGGCATTGCCTGCTGGGGATGGCCAGGCTGTCACCATCACCCTGTGGCATTGTCTGCTATGGATGTCCAGGCTGTCATCACCCTGTGCCATTGTCTGGTGTGGATGGCCAGGCTGTCATCACCCTGTGCTATGGACAGGTGTGGGTGTCCAGGCTGTCACCCTGTGCCATGACCCAGTGCAGACATCCAGCTTTGACTGGGCTCTTCTGTGGTCCCAAGTGCAGATGTCCATATCAGCTCCCTCGCCATGCCAGCCAGGATCTAATGAAGCAGAAATTGTTTCTGGCTGACACACCACTTGGGAGAAAATTTTAATGGTTTGTTACAGTATTTTAAAAACTGGGTTAAGCCCAGAAATGGCACAGCANTGTGGATGTCCAGGCTGTCACCCTGTGCCATGACCCAGTGCAGACATCCAGCTTTGACAGGGCTCTCCTGTGGTCCCAAGTGCAGATGTCCATATCAGCTCCCTCGCCATGCCAGCCAGGATCTAATGAAGCAGAAATTGTTTCTGGCTGACACACCACTTGGGAGAAAATTTTAATGGTTTGTTACAGTATTTTAAAAACTGGGTTAAGCCCAGAAATGGCACAGCAGAGGTAAATGTCAAACAGCAACAAAACGGTGCCATCTCCCCTTCCCAGCTGCACAAGGCCATGTTGTGACCAAAGCAATCCTCCTTTCTGCTCACATCACCTTTCTGGATTTATCATTTTAATGTTCTCTGGGCCACCGAGCCCCACAGCTGTAAATTAATTTTTAAAGTAATACAGGTTTTAAAACTTCCATCTGCTTTAATGAGCTTGGGGGAATCCTGTTGTATTAAAAAACATGCATGCAATTATTTTTCCATCTTGGGTTTCACCAGTTCCCAGCACCACTCGGTGATGACATCTTCTTCCCCTCTCCAAAGTGTTTTCTTGTGATAATGTGGCATTGTATCCTGATGGTGTGTGTGTTTTGCTGCACGTGGGCAAGGCTAGAGAGGACTTCTCTAAGGACGAAGCAGTATCATTAGCAGGTCCCTTGGTGGCTTCCCAGTCACCTTTCCATTAATCCAGTTCTGCATCACAGAATTACGCAGCGGCTAATGAACAGCTCCAGCGCCAGGAGCCTGGAGGTACCGCATTAACCGGACGTCTCTTTGAACTGTCTGATTTCTGGTGGGAAAACTTCATGGAAAAACGAGATTGTGTTTGTTTTCACAGCCTTCTGCATCTGTTTTTAAATATTTGCTCACAGTAGTTCTGGGCTTTTTTTCTTTTTTTCTTTTTTTTTTTTTTTATTAGCAATTAGCCTAATAAGGCACCTTTTCATTGCTTTGCATGTAGATTAACCACTTCAGAGAGTACAAAATAAACATTTAGCAATGCATGCATGTATCTTCTGGAAAAGATGAGTAACTTGCTTCCACTGAGACAAAGTCCTCTTCACATCAGGGTTTTGCTCTAATCATTAGTGCCTGAGATTTTTTTTTGTTTGTTCCCCTTTATTTCCCCTAAGACAATCCCTTGCAGCATTTGTTAACCTGAATTTTTAACACAATTAATTCTTATTTAGCCAGTGCATTCAAAATGATGTTCTTTATAAGTAACAAATAAACAGCCTGAGACTGTGCAACTTCCTTCTGGTACTGGAGCATTTAGAAGATGCATCTCAATCAACCTGGCTGGCTCTCAGTCAAACCAGGGGCACAGCCAGCGAGTCGCTGTGCACTTGGTGGAGACCCTCCTTTGGTTCTTCTCCCCCATATTTGTAGGACCTAAACCTTTTCCTGGCTTCTCTGTAGATGTGCCCCCAAGGATGTGTCCCCCAGAATGTGCTCCCAAGGATGTCCTCCCAGGATGTGTCCCCAAGGATGTGCCCCAAAGGCATGCTCCCAGGATGTCCCANCCCCACGGAGGATGTGCCCGCCAGTCTGTGCGCCCCAGGATGTCCCCCATGATGTCCCCCAGGCTGTCCCCCCAGGCTGTGCCCCCATGATGTTCCCCTGGCTGTGCCCCCATGATGTCCCCCTGGCTGTCCCCCCTATCTGTGCCCCCATGANCCTGGCTGCGCTGGCCCCGCTGGCTCCTCCCGGGCCGGCCCGGGCACGGCCCCAGCTCTAATCAGATCAGTGCTGCGGCGCGTTCCCGAGCAGCGGGAACAATGAGCCTCTGTCCCACACGCCGCCGCCGCAGTGAGAGCAAGAACAGGGCCGAGAAACAGAGAGAAAAAGCAGGAGGAGGGGAGGACAAAGATCTTCATTTCTGAGCGGAGCTGTGCCCGTGCTCGCCTCCTGCCCGGGCGAAGCCGAGCAGCTCGGCGCCACAGCCACGCACCATCACTGAGCAGCTGAGGGACACTGTGGGGTTTCCATTAGCCACCCCCCTCCGGGACCCTCTGCTCCTCTCGTGCCCACATGGCCCCTTTCCAGAGCGGGTGACAAATTCCACATCATTGCAAAGGAATTTCCTTTCACTTCCAGAGATACTGGACCCGCCTGGGTGCAGCAGAGTGACCCCTTCCCTGTGGGCATCTCCCGAGGGGAATTTGCTGTGCTAATGCCTCCTCCTCCTCTTCCTCCTCCTCCCGTGAGCAAATGGGGTCAGTGGTCCAAACATGGAGGATAACCAAGCAGTGAAATGGAGATGGATACACGGACACCACACTGTCCTGAATCACGGAGTCACAGAATGGTTTGGGTTGGAAAGGACTTTAAAGGTCATCCAGTTCAACCCCCCACCGTGGAGGTTGGAATTACTTTTGCTGTTGTTCCAGGCTTTTGCCTAAATGACAGCTGCAGGTTCTTGGGGAATTTGATCTTCCTCCCACTCTCAGGGCCGGGACAAGCCCGAGGTTTCCCGCTGAGCTCCTGGCCCTGCTCCAGGCTGGCTCCCTGAACACCCCTCACCCTCCAGGAGTGTGGCCACAGCAGAGCCCAGAGCTGTCAGAGGGACAGTGACAACCTTGAACCAGCCAGGCTGCGCCAGCCCCACAGGATTAACAGCAAATGCACTGTGGATTTTCTTTGGAAAGGTTTTTAGGAGAGAAGCTCTCAGGAGAAGGTCCTTCCAACAAGGCAGGAATCGTGCTCTTCCCTGCTGCTTTTTTGCCTAAATCTTTCCCCTGGGCCAAGCAATTAGTTGGTGTGACTCAGTGGCTTTGATGGAGCACTGCTGATTTACACCAGCTGATGAGCTGCTCTGATTTTCTTACAGAAAATCACAGTTAGGCTGTTACACTTAACCTGTACTAAACTGTGCATGAATGATTTATTGTGAACTTCTCATGCAAATGACATTAATAGACTCTGTCATACATAGGAGAAGATGCTAGAAGATTACTAAAAGCTACTGCACTTAAAAATGTTTCAGAAGAAAATAATGTCTTAAATTGTACTACCTGAGAAACCCATCTGATCTCCCCTTGAAACATGAACATGAGAGAACAGTGTGAAGGTTGTGCTGCATCGTGTGCAGTACCTTGAGGCTGTAACAGAAAAGCTACAAGAAATATTTTAAAGGAATATATAATCGATACCCAGAGCTGCATTACGAGCAGGGAGAGAGCTGTTTTCCTCACGCTCCTCGTTCAACCCACCTCGTGATCCAGGAGTGTTTGATGACTTCAGGATCTGACTGCAGCGAAGAAACAAACCAAAAGCAGTCCTGTCTAATTAACTGAACATATTTACATGTGTAAAACTCTCCTGTAGTCCTCGTAATGACTAATGCATAATTATGCACAGACAAATCCCCACAGTAAACACAAATATTTTTGTTTGTGATTATTTATCTCAGGAGAGCTTGGCAATTTGTCAGGGCTTTGATGAGCTTCTCAGCTGAGCCGAGTGAGGTGTGGGCAGCAGGTGACTGCTGGGGTCACCCCGGGAGCCCTTTCAGCCATGCAGCAATAGAGGAGGGCAGCTTTTGGGCTCACAAAATGCCTTTGCCTTGAGAAATGTAGATGTATGGAATCACAGAATTGTTTAGGTTGGAAAGAATCTTTAATATCAAGTCCAAGCATTAAACCAGCACTGCCAAAACCCTCAGCACCACAGCTACAACATCTTTTAAATACCTCCAGGGAGGGTTTGGATCTAAACAAAGTGTTTCGCAAGCTTATTCCAGTTCCATGGCAATACTGTGATTTCTCCCAATTTTAGGCAACACTCACAACCTTTTCATTCAACAGCCCTCTCTCTTTTGTGTTGTCTCCCTCAGACTGCTGGGATGGAACAGGCTCGTGGGTGCTCATCTTGTCTAGATGTTGCCAGGTGATGTTTGCCCATGTTCCAGTGGCTCCTTCCCCCGTCCATGTTCAGTTATCTGAGCTGCAGAATCCAAATAGGTTTTGTACTTTGTACTTTGACTTCAGTTTTTGCTGTCCTTGCTCACCCCAGGGCATTTCACAGCTCAGCTGCAGGGACAGACAAATCTCCCCTACCAGGGCCAGTTTGACATCAGCCCTGCCGCCGCTGATTTCAGTGGAGCACCTGTACCAGAAAATCCATCACGTTTGGATCCTACACAGCACATTGTGGTGGTCTGGAAATCTGTGGGGAAGGAGAGCATGGGGCATCCCCAGGCCAGCACTGCAGCAGGTACAGGCAGCTGTGGAGAGTCTGCCCAGTGCCCCGAGCACGTGTGGGAGCTCTGATCCACCGCACGGGTGCCATGCCTGCTCCCTGAGCTGCCATCAGGCTGCCTGGCAGCTGTGTCACATCTCACCCCACACCAGCGCCAGCTCCTGCCTGAGCACCCCCAGGGCCACCAGGATCTCCAGTCTGCTCTCCAGCCCTCTGTGCCATGTCATCTTAATCCATGGAGCCAAGCAACCCCAGTGATAAATTCATCACTTAGTCACTGGCTTCCCTCCTAAAATCCTCTTCAGGGAACAATTCTCCCATGTCTGATACAGTGACTAATTGATAACTTTCTTTAAGGGGACTGCACGATAACTTTCTTTAAAGCAGTATATTATGATCAGTGGGTTTTCCAGGGAGTGTGCTGCTCTCTTAATTCTCACCTTCATTATTTTAATACCTCTGTAAAATGGATTTCTAATGGATCTATATTGCCATAAAACTTTAGGGATGGTGGGTGGGTGTCGATAAATTCTTTGCAATCCGAGCAGCTCTGCCAGCCGGGTAGGGAGCAGAGTGACAGGCTCTGGGGAGAAGCCAGGTCTTGACTCAGGATTGCAGCTTCCAGCAGCGTGACCTTCCCTGATTTGACCCCATCCTGCTGTTTCTGAGCACCTTGCAAAACTTCATTAAGCAACATGACTAGTATCTGTCACAAGCAATTCTTTCTCTCCCACCTCCTCACCCCAGGGATAAGTCATATCAGCTCTGTCAGGAATACAGAAGCTGCCCTAGGTACAATCCAGCCCGGAGTGTTGATACCTGGTGAGTCTGCACAGAGCAACAGTCATCACATCACAGCGTTTTCACCCAAAGTTCCCAAGGCAGGCGATAAATGTACATTATATTGGCATCAATCCCCATCAAAATGTCCTCTGCCACCGACAGAGAAGGAAGGCAGCAGGCAGGATGCCCAGCTTAATCAAAGAAAGAAAGGAGGGGATGTTACGGCCCTCTGAGGGTTTTACAGAGGTCGAATTCTTCCCATGTGCACTAGCCAGGACATTGGGAAAAAATCTTTTACCACTGGGTCCATCGCCTGGTCTCATAAAAGCTGCCCAGGAATCTCATTTTTGTCTCATCCATATGGGCCATCATAACTTATTTTTATTTTGAACACTGAAGTTGTTGGGCCAGCAGCTGCTCAGAAAGGAGCTGGAAGCATCTGCCATTCCGCCATCCTTTACCCTGAAGAGCTCCCAGGACTGGGAGGTGATGGAGCCACACTCAGCACATGTGATACAAAGAAATCCTCTAACAAAAATGTTGGAGGCTGGAATCTGTTCTGTCCTTCCACTGCCAGCATTGGATGACTGACATTTTTGATAAAGTCCTGCTGCAAAGCCCCACCAAAGGCTGGTTTGTCCCAAGGAAATGGTGTAGGGCTGCCACAGGCTCTGCTCAGACCAGTGTGGGAGCAGTGCCTGGACTGAGCACTGGGGTTTATATTTCAACTTCAGTATTTGCAAATTCTTTCACCACTGCTTTGATGGCTGGTGAGGTGCTAGAAGGTATCCTCCCTAGCCCTGGTTTCAGAAGAATTTTCATCCTTTAGGTGTTTCTTGGGTGCAGCTCTTTGAGCTGCCAAAAAAAGTCAGCAAATATATGTATACATATATATACAGCATAACATGTATACATGTATATACAGCAAATTAACCTTTTTGTAGCCTGCCTCCAACTCTGCTTTTTTTCCATTGGGGTGAGAGATTTGCAAACAGGTAGGAAAACCAAGAGCACCTTGACTTTTGAGGATGTCATGAAAACAGCTCCAGTGCTTCCCATATGTGCAGGAGGCTCTGTGTGGGGTGAGGATAAAAATCTACAAGCTGGAGGAAACTTGGAAAAATCTTTTTGGAAAGGCTTCTTTTCAGCAAAGAAGGACTGGCAGCTTCCTCCCAGTTAATTGAAATGTTGTGTAATCAGGGTTTTTCCCTTTCTGCTGCAGGATTTTTATTACAAACACTTGGCTTGGTGCCCCTGTCAGTGCCAGAGGTGACAACTCCAGTATTTCACTGGGGGGGTTTCTCAGCAAGGGTTTTCTGTACAAAACCAGGGTTTTCTGTAATGTTTGCAGCCGTGCCTGGATGATGAGCACTGTCTGTGCCACTGGAACACTCTGCATCTTCCCTCTGCTTGTTCCAGCCCCCTTGTACCAATAAGTGATGACCTAAAAAACAGAGGAAGAAAGGCTGATTAATGACAATACTTTTATTCTCAGAAGCACAACGGGAAATTTGCATCTCTTCCCATCCCTCCAGCCTACAGACTTAACTCGAGGTGCCACATTCACAGCTTCCAGCCTCTAAACCATTGCTTCCTCTCCCCCAAAATAGGCTATGGGGTGAGCTATGGGGTAAGCAAATCCCGGGCTCTGATCCCTCTGTTCAGGGCAGATTATGTATTTATTGTAAAACAGCTATTGATAATAAGCAGAACGTGTTATCACTGCTGCTGTGGCAGGCAGGGTGGGGAGTCATGCGCTTCTTGCTCGCTTTTTGGCCTCAGGACACTTGTGTTCCTGTTTGTACAATAGCTCTGCTTGGAGAGCAAGAATAAAAAATACCGTGTTTTCCCCCCTGCCAGATTGCTGTTTAGCATCGTGCTACATCTCTCTCGTGGGAAATACAGGTTAGAGACTCTGGGGTTGGGGAGGGAATTGAATCCAGCTGTTGTGCTTTCTGGGCACATGTTTCAAGTATTTGGTTGTTACTCAGAAGAAGGGGAACCAGCTCATCTGATGAAGGGTAAGAGGTGAACTGTGAGACTCCTGTAGTGATGTCACCACAGTGGGTTTGCTGGTGTGAAATGTCTGTGCCAGGCATCAGCAGGAACATGAGGTACCAGGTTTTCAGGAGCCCTTTCTGCTCAGGGCTGGAGGCACGGAGAGGACATTTCAGAGCTGGGTACAAGCACCCTGATGTGGAGGTGCCACAGCAGGGCATGGTCACAGCAAGTGGGAGGGAAATGTGGGGAAAGAAAAGTAAGTTATGAAAGTGAGCTTTTCCAATTAAAAATTATATGTAATTTCAGTACAGTTCATTAATGGTTGAATCAAAGACCTTTGAGGTCTTTTCCAGTTTAACAATTCTGAGGGTTTTCTTAAGTGTTCACCCTGAAGACACAATTTGTGGTAGGGTGGCCAGGAGGGATGTGCTTGCATCCTTCAGGGGGACTCCATACAAATGGCTTGCATGCTCATATTTTCATATTCATATTTTCCTTGGAAAACTTGGGAAGAGCCTGTGGTATCCTGGATTTTGGCTTCCCAGAGTGATCCTGTCCATCTGACCTCAGACAAGGGAGAGCCTTGGAGCTGTAGCTTCACTTTGTGTGGGGTCTGGGAAATCCTGTTCAGCATCAGAGACTGGATTGTCCTCAAGGAATGAGATAGTTTGTGTTACTGGAGCAAGGCCAGCGCTCGAGCTGGGCTTTGACATTAACTTTGTGGGTGCTCATTATTGCTGGGTAAGAAGTGCAAGAAGCGCTTGGTGACGATTTTGCTGCTTGGTGGGATGATACAAAACCAAGCAAGAGGTGAAAGGTCTGTGGTGCAGGAATATTTTGCCTGGGTGGGGTTGAACCACCCCAACACAGCCCTGAATGTGTGAAGACCTTTGGCTTTGTCACTCTCAGCAGAAAAAATCTGTGTGAGTGGCTGGCTGGTTGTGATCAAAGCCACCCACCCAGCACACCCAGAACACCCAGCACACCCAGCACCCTGGGAACACTTTGGTCACAGCCCTTTCCTGAGACACAGGCACGGGTTTACAAGGCAGCAGTGGAATTCCTCCTGCTCTGCACAGAGCACGGAACCTCTGCCATCATCTGTCCCTTCTCCTCCTCCCCTTCACACCAGCTCACATCTGTTCTTACTCACGTGTGACAAAAAGCCGCTACCTGAGCGCTGGGGGGAAGGAGAGGCTTCAAAGGCAGCAGCTCTGCAAAAACACAGCTCAAGGAGAAACCTGTGCCCTGCCAGGGTCCTGTCAGCTCAGGCTGAGGGGCACTTAGGGGACAGGTGTACCATGCATGGTGACAGCAGCCAGCAGCTGCTGCAGAGCCTCAGCTCATGGGGCTGGGGGGACAAACCCACCCGGACCTGTGTGAGCCCCCACCAGGGCAGTGGGACGGCAAAACCCCAGTGGGAGACCAAAGCAGGGGAGAAAAATCAAAATTGCATTGGATAAAGGCCTATATTCAATGGTAAAAGAGCTCAGGTAAGACAGGAAATGTGTTTTTATCCGTTAAGGATGTATTTTGGAACAGAGGTGTCAAACACAATGGGCTCTCTGTGTCTGTGGAGCTGTGGTTATATCATGCTTTTGATGGTAATTTCTCCAGGGCCAAGAAAACAGATTAGTACACAAATCACTTTCAGTTTTATTCCATTTTGACATTTCAGGGTCTCCAGCAACTTGGTATCACTCGGTGAACCCAGAAATATTTGTGTGTTAAAAATGTGTTTTGAATTACAAATATTTCAGCGTTCACAACACATAATTTAGGGAACCAGGAACATTCCTCGGCACAATTGCCAAGCAGAGTTTTGCTGCAGGGCAGACTCCTGTAGGTGCATGATGAGGACGTTGTGCCATAAGCATGGCATGTGGCTTCTTCTGTTCTGCCTCTCCGGAGTGGCTGGATTATCAGGAGAGAAGGATCTCCTTGGAAAGTCGCAGTGGTGAGCTGCTGCAGCCCCGGGGCGGGTTGGGAATGAGTCTATAGGTGCTGACCTACATTTAAGTAAAGGAGAGTGAGGGGAAGCTGAGATGGCCCTTGGGATGACACAAGGGCATTTTCCCTCCAAGCCAGGTCTGCCACCATCCTGGTGTGTGAATTCACTCCCGGTGAAAGGTGCCAGACATTCAAAATATGACCAAAAAAAACAACAAACCACCTTGTTCTTAATAATTCCTTCACTTCTTTGTGCTGATGAAGTACAACGGGACATTTAAATCTGATTTTTATAACATTTTGCGTCGCTATAGATCACGGTCTGACCTGGAGAAGACACTTTGTTCTGACTACAATGATCTGATATTTCATATTTTAGTTTTTTTTCTCTCTCTCTCTCCTTTTTTTTTTCTGTCTTGCCCGTAGTTTTTCTGTTGTATTCTGGCACAATATGGGCTCCCTCCAGTGGTCAAGGGGCTCTGGGCTCTTGGTGTCGTTTGCCCAGGGGCTGGCACGGGGTGGCTTTTGGGCTGGCATCACAAATGCCAGCGGGAATGATACTGGGACTGTGTTTTTTCACCCCAAATCCCCCGCTGTGGGGTCCGTCCCACCGGCAGCAGTAACAGCCCCGCTCTGTAACCCGTGCTGCATTCACATTTCAGTGGAACAGCCTGAACAAATAAAGATTCAGGCTCTGGATTTCCTTGCAGTTCCCAAAACGTTCGCTGCAGCAGGGGGAGAGGAAACAGGAGAGGAGAGAGAACCAGAGAAGATCTGCTGAAAGACCCAGACACAACAATTTTTAGCAAAAAAATGACTCATTTTTTTGCGTTCCACTCTTCTCATGGTATTTTGAGACCAGATCCTGACTTTCTCCTGACGGAAACAGTTAATGTGGTTATTGTGGGGGACAAGTCAACCGCTGCCACTCTGAAATGTGACATTTCCATCTTCCCCCTCCGACGTGCACAATTCCCGGCGCTCGGCCAAGAGTGCATTTAAAATATCGGAATTCTTTTTGGAGGCACCTGGGTAGGACGGGGATCCCCTGCGATGGCCGAGAGCCCAGCAGGGCTGTGCGGGAAGGTGTCCTGGAGGGGTAGGCACACTCGTGGGTACCTGAGAGTGTGACCAGGTGTGTCTGTGCAGGTGTGGGCTCCCACCTCCGAGGTGTGTGTGCTCCACCACCGCACAGCCGTGTGCGGTACCAGGGTCCGGACGATCCAGAGGGATCGGTGTTTAAGGGATGCTGGCAGAAAAAGGGGGGGCTCTTTGTCAGCTCGAGGTGGAGGAATGTGTTTAACCCCCTTTCTACCCCTGGAACACCCCCCGCCGAACCCCAGCCCGCGGGTGGGGGTGTGAGGAGGGGAGAAGGCACCGACCCTCATGTGCACGGGGTGGGGAGGAGCCCCTCTGCACCCCTTCAAACCCCTTTGGGGGGTACAGCTCTCCCGGCACCGCGTCCCCAGGGTTGTGAGGAAGGGGTGAATGCACCTAGCGCCGTTTGCCCGGTGTGTGGGTGTGTGTGAAGGCACGGACCCCCATTTGCATGGGGTGGGGGTGAGGCCCCTCTGTACCGCCTGGGAGGGACACAGCTCCCCCGACCGCCCCCTCCTCCCCGCAGGGGTATGCGACGGAGGGGTCAATGCTCCGGCTCCCATATGCTCGGGTGGGTGTGTGCGCGCCTGTAAAGCCCTTTTGCACCCTTCCGTGCGCCTGTACCCTCCTTTGGGGGTCACATCTCTATGGCCGCGGGGGGGTGTGCGAGG